>WBMY01002313.1:425298-512986 GCA_013397315.1 Donacobius atricapilla | reverse complement strand
GGGGGCAGCGCCGGGAGCGCCGCGGGGTCGGGGCGGCCCCGGCGCCCCCCGGCTTCTCCCTTTCCTCCCCTTCCTCCCTTTCGTCCCCTTCGTCCCTCGGCGACATCTCTGCCGCAGCCACGAGCCCGCCGTGTCCCCGTGCAAACACCCCCCCCGCGTCCCCGCACGACCACCCACCGCGTCCCTTTGTGTTACTTTAAAGAAACTTCTCCTCCCCTCATCTCCCCACCCGAACCATCAGTAGCGCTGGTGGCCGCATGTTCCCAAGAGGTCCTGGCCTCTCTGGAGGCAGGAGCACACATCTGCTCAACTCATGGCAGGCATTTGAGGAGGTCAAAGCGCTCCTGTAGAAGCGGATGGAGGTCGTTGATCCTCTTGCTCCATCCCAGGAGCCTCGGAGCCGAGCCTCTGGCTTGCTGGGCTGAGCGGGACCCCAATCCGCCGACCCCGAGGGCGCAGAACCCCGTGCACAGCCCCGAGACTCACCAGCAGCCCCGAAGCCCGTGCGGAGGGATGGATCCCCACGCTTCCAGCTCCTGAAGCAAAGCCAAGGCAGTGCTGATCCTGGGCCGTATATGGGCAAGGCAGACTCGGGGCTGGGAGAACATAAACTTAGTATTTATCTCCATAAAGTGACTCCAGGCATCTCTCTGCGCAATACATTGCTTCCCGGCCCGGTGTGTTTATACTGCACGGCATAAACATTCCCCTCCGGCACTTGAACCCATGTCTGCCACATCTCCAGATGATGCTCTGCCCGCCTGCCAAGGCAGGGAGCTCTGCCCTTTCCTCTCCTCAGCGGACACTGATGTGCACTGACAATGTCCGTGCCGTTGGGCCTGGAAGGGGAGGTCTGGGAGCTGTGCCGGGAGCCTTTGGAGCTGAGAACAGCAGTGTGTGGGTGCTGGTGACCTCTGTGTTCCTCTGAAACCAAAATGAAGTCTTCCCATGCTTCCCACTGCTCATGCCCTGAAGCAGCTTGTGCTCCCAAGCAGGATTTTGCCCACACAGTACATATTTTAAAGTACAGTCCAAATTTGCCATTCAAGATGTTTGCCATTAAAAGTTGCAATTACTGCATTTGCAACACTGGACACTTAGAGTAGTGAATGCTTTTGCCAAAGCAAATGCTTTTGCTTTTGCTTTGCTTAAAGAAGCCACATGGCAACTCTTAATATTGCTTGCAGTCCACACCAGCAATCAAACTGATGTTTGATGATATGGCCTGAAATATGGACAATGAGTAAAAGGTTTTGAAACTGTCCTATAAAACACATACAGGTTCTATGTCTTTTCATATGGCTTTCATAAGATCCTTTTTGTATGCTGTTGCAAGTGGGCCATCAACATGTCTTATAGTATTACTAACATATAATAATAATAATAATAATAATAATGGTAATAGGATTAAGATAGGAGATGCGAGACAATGTTTTCTCGTAGGCTTCCATTAAAAATCCTACAGTGAAATACAAACTCTGCCCTTAAAATCCCAAGAACATGCTCAGCATCTTATACCATTCCATATAGGTCAGATTTTGAGCCTAAATTATTTGGAAGAACCATTTTATATCACAGTTGTGGAAAAAATAGTTTGGGATAAAAAGGAATTAAAATCCTTCCTGCTGGCAAGCTTATCAAAGAAGCCAGGGGATGAATAGGCATGGAAACCTATCTAGGCTTGCTGCAAACAATTCTCTAGAACCCAAGATTGGATTTTGAAAAATAAATGTGTGGCTTTTTTTCTCATTCTTTCCCTGTAAAAATAGCTGTGGGATGTAAATCGTCCCACTGAGTCAGCACAGAAAGGAGCAGCCTCCATGGCTTAGTGGGTTGCTAACTTCAAAGCTGAATTTAGCGGTTGGAACGTTGCTGCTGTTAATGTGAGGAGCTTTTATCTTTGTCTGACAACTCAGAGTGTTTGAGTACAGTGAGCACAGAGCTGTGTTTCAGAGAATCTGATGCTAAAACAGACGAGTGGCACATCAGCATCACTCCCACAAAAGGCAGCGACTGGGTACAACCCTGAACAACCTTTTCTCCCTGTCTTCTGCAATGAGGGAATCCCTGGAGCGGGGAATGAAGGAAGCCCAAGCTCATCTATGTTCCCTCATTCATACACAGGCATGCTGTTGGAGAAAGGCTGGGCTCTCCACACTGCTGCTGCACAGCAGCTTCAAGTTCTGGCTGAAGCCTTTTACAGCCTTAACCAGCATGAAATCCCTAGACAAAGAGAAAGGCAGGCAGTTTTGCATTTACAGTGACATTATTGCACAGATGTAAAATGTTACTCTGAATCACCAATACCAAACTCACACTCATTTTGCTCCTGGAGCTTCTGCTCTACCTTAAAGGAAGCCCTGGGTTGTTTGGATACATGTCTGAGCAGTCAGAGGCTGCTGGAATCAGGAGCTGGTGTGAAACAGGACAAGCCTGCAAATCCTTATTCCGATACTATTTGGGGAGTAAAGTCACCAAGGTCACAAGGATTTTTCTCCATGAAAGAACTGCAGGATCTGGTCTAAGCATCTGATATGAGACAGCATTTTAAAGTACTTATGTGGGCTGGCTGGTATATTTTTTGCAAAATCATGGCCCTGAATCAAACAAAGATAAACAGGTCATAAGTATATTTAGGCTGGGAACCAGAAGTGCATCTTCCAGTTGGAGGAACTACTGGTATTAAGATAAGGCACCACAAATTGCTGTACACATCTTTTCAGCCTAAGCAGGGTGAGAATGGGGGTCCAATAGACCTCACAGGGACCAGCATGATCTCTGGAAGTCTGGGAGGATGACACAGAAGTGCAGTGTGCATCCAGAACTTACTGCCCCTTCACTCCTGAACAGGCTCTAATCCTTGTCCCAAATTTCCTATCCAAGTTTACCCTTTTAAAATTCTCTCCCGCAATCAGCATACCTGGGTGCACCAGCGCTCTTTGGAGCTCAGCCTCACACTCACCACATCGGAGTAAAGACCAGCCACTGAACTTTTGGGAGTACCTATGCTCACCTTCTCCCTCCTCTTCGGTCTGTCTCAGAAAACACCCGCAGGTGCTTGTGTTACATCTGTAGGGAATGATGAAACCCTTCCTAACCACATTCTCGTGTTGGTCCACTCCTGCTCCCTGCTGGCACATCCATCCCTGTCGCTCTCCTCCTGCATCCCAATCCCATGAGACAGGTTTGACTCAAGCTGTCAGTGCCACCAGCGGTGCAGCCGCCGATGGTTTTTATCTGCTTCCAGTGAGCTCCTGTTAGGAGTCCTGGTTTCTTTTGGCTGCTGCTGGAGCAGAGTAGCAGCATTCCCTGCTTTGGATTGCCATGTGCTGGCCCTGGTGGGCGGCACAGTCCTCTGCTCTTGCTGCTTGTTCCCAGTTACAGCAAATCAGCTGCTGCTCCTTGGGAGGCAAACGTTGCCAGCAGCCCTGTGTGCCTTGGAGAATGGCTCGGGTTCTCCTGCTTGACACAGAGTGTTTCAAAGACACGCAGCTGGTTGATTACATCATATCTCTCTGCACTCAGAAGGGCCCTGTGCTCGAGTCAGGAAAATGTTGTGTGCTGTTTACAGGAGAATTTGTGAATGGGTCAAACTCTCTTCTCTGAAGCACATGGGGCTGCACTGAATGCTGTTATTAATAAATCAATAATCTTCATGGGAGAATCTTGGAAAATGTGCTTTCTAGAGAGGTTCCACTGGAGTTCAGCACATCCAGCAGCGAGTTTGGTATCAGCAGGGTGTGCAGCACAGCCTAGGGAACTCCTGAAAGTGTTGGTGATAATGTTCAAGGCAGAACAGTGATACCCAAGGGATGCAAGTGGAACTTGCATTTTGGCTCAGAAATTCCTACAGTAAACTCTGCTTGAGATAAAGAAGCAAAGGAACTTCCCAAATCTTTCCCTTCCAAGAATTGATAGTGCTTGCTGGATTTGCTAAATCTATCCACAACTTCACAGCCTCCTTTCAAAAGTGTGAAGGCTTGTCCCTATGCTGTGTTCTGAACACCCAAGCTGTCCCTGTCCCTGTTCCTTCTGAGCTCCTGGCTGTGAACTGCAGAGCTGCATGTGAGACTGCCAGGGTCCCTTTTCTGCCTTTTTCACACATTCAGGGCACATCTGACCCTGGGAAGGACCTGCACAAAATGCCCATCCCACTTAAATCCCCAAAACAGGATTGAAGCAAGACTTCAGTAATGCTTGGAATGAATTTTGCTGCGGTGGACTGAAGAGTAAAGCTCTGTTTCCAAAGCCAGCACTATAAATGGGCACTGCTTACAGACCAGATAGCAACTAAAAACATTTCACTACACAGAATGAGGTGCTCAGGCTCATGAAAAGGGCATGGATTAGGCACCTTCAAATTATCTACTGCCATGAAGGCAATGCCACAGCAGAAGGTTGTGAGGGGGAAGAATCTGATGTGCATGTCTCTATTTCTGGAGCCTTTGGATCCTGCATTGCAGCCAGCTGAGTTCCCAGCACATTTCTCTCTTGCTTTGGGCTTGTGGGACTTCCTACCTTTCCTGCTTGTCTCCCTTACACAGGCAACAGAGGAACCTTTGTGTGGTGAGAGATTTTTTTTTCCCCCGAGATAGAGATTTATGCTCACGCCTCAACTTGCACAGATTCACTTCTTACAAGACTTTACAAGTTAAACCTAGGGAGAAACAGAAAATGTCATTTTACTAGTGAGTTCGGTGGGAGGCTGATGCGCAGGGAGGCCTGGAGGGTCTGAGAACTGAGGGCAGTGCTCTGTGCTGTGAGGATGATTCAGCATGTGCAGATTCTTCAGCATCAGGAAGCAAAGGAGTTGCAGTGGTCTGTTACTGGAATTGTTTGGTCTGACAGGCAGTAAGGGAACCACTCATTGCTCTTTCTGATGGACTAGAAGTGAACAGAAATGGTGACATCATCTTTCTCTCGGATTTCTGTGCAATTTCAAACCCAGCCCCTGACCTGGGTCAACCCAAGCTGGGCTCTGAACCTCTTCTTCTGGGAAACCACTGCTCCCAGATGTCCTACCTACATCATGGCACTGCTGACATCAGAGCTGTAATTTGTCTGAACAAAACAAGTGGGAGCTGCCAGCCTCCCAGAAGAACTCACCTGCTCTTGGGACAGCTTCCCTTCTGTGCTATTGCTCTGTGGGGTGCAACTCATGCACTCTAAGGGTAATTTCAGAACATTTTTTGAAGATTATTGTGTAAAACCTCCTTCTCGTACTGAACAGAAGTGCAGCAACAAAAGGGATTAACTCTGCAAAAAGCAGAGACTGCTGGGGCTGGTACACAAATGCCACTTGGAATCATTACCCAAACTCCTGTGGAGTTAATAAAAGGCTGCTGTGCTGAATGCTGCCCTGTGTGTTCCTGCAAACACGGCACCTCAGGCAGGGCTGAACTTTCACATGGAAACCTCTGTGGAGATCCAGAGCTGCTTGCGGGGCTCAGATTTCTTCCTTAGAGCAGAATAATTCAAGTCCGAGGCTGCCTGCCTGCATGTCACCAGATCAATACGTGCATTTACCTGTCAAGAATGACTTGAATGAAAGACTGATAAACGTTATTTTGCGATTAATGGACTTCAGCAATTATCTATCTTTCTGTAGCATGGCGAGGAGGTAACAGCAAGCCAGAGGATGGTAGGAACAGAGAAATTCCAGGGCTGGATCAAGTACAGCATATAAAGTTTAATTTACGTCAGCAACTTGCTCAGAGGACCATTTTTTGTTTTTTCAGATATGGGATTGCCCTAACTGTGAAATATGTGTCCCTGCCAGCCCCTCAAATACACCCAGTACAAGATATGGGTGAAAATGTCTAATGAAAAAAGGCAACATAAAAGATATTAAAAGACCAATAATTTAAGGTGCATTCTGTGGTGGTGTCGTGAGGAGAAAAAAATCTTTGTGGGAAGAAAAGGAATTGAGGACTTCATTATTTTTGGCAGGACTTCTGCACATTTTGCTTATCAAGGGACTGTCAAAGGAAGATGATTATTTTATAGTCCACAGAAGTTCCCTCCCTCCTTCATTTCTCCTGCTCCCAAGGACCCTCCCTACAGTCTGAGGGGCCTCTTCATGGGATTGCTTTTTAGCTTCTCTCCTTTTTTTCCTTTTTGTTGCTGGGGTATTTTTAAAAGACAGATCTATCAAATTCACTACCGTGTTCAGTGGGTTATTGCTGTCCCCGCCAAGCTGGTCTAAGAAGGGACAGACGTTGTGCTCTCTGCCCAGCACTGAGAGGGGAAGGCATCAGGGGCGGTCCTGATCCATTTCCCACGGCCATGATCCGATGAAAGCTTCGGGCTGGGATAAATCAGCCCTATAACCCTGGTGACCCCACCACTGCCCTGGGCAGCGTGTTCCAGTGCTTGATAACCCATTCAGTGAAAAATTTTTACCTAACATCCAATCCAAACCTCCCCTGGAGCAATTTGAGGCCGTGTTCCTCTTGTCTTGTTACCTCGAAGAAGAGACCAACCCCCACCTGGCTACAGCCTCATTCCAGGGAGTTGCAGAGGGAAAAGGTCCCCCCGAACCTCCTTTTCTCCAGGATGAGCTCCCCCAGTTCCCTCAGCAGATCCGTGCTCCAGACCCTTCCTCACCATCCAACGAGGTCTTCCAAACCGTGAAGACGGGAGGAAGATGACGGCTGTCCCAAGAGTTTTTCAGCCTGGGAGAGTTTCGCTCCTGTGAAGTTCCGTGACAGCAGCATCCCCGCGGGACTCCCGCCGCTCCATCCCGGCCGCGGGAGCTGCCGGCTGCTCCCCTGCCCTTCCCGTGGCTCCGCAGCCATCAGAGGCGGACCTGCCGTGCCCTGGGGAGGCTGAACCGCCTCCCCCGCGCTCGGGGAGCGGCCCCGGCCCGGCCCGGTGCTGCCCAGCAGGCGGCACTGCCCGCCCGCACGGCTCCCGCTCCCGCTCCCGCTCCCGCACCCGCTCCTGCTCCCGCACCGCTCTCGTACTGCATCCGTACCGCTCCCGCTCCCGCTCCTGTACCGCTCCNACAGACGTTGTGCTCTCTGCCCAGCACTGAGAGGGGAAGGCATCAGGGGCGGTCCTGATCCATTTCCCACGGCCATGATCCGATGAAAGCTTCGGGCTGGGATAAATCAGCCCTATAACCCTGGTGACCCCACCACTGCCCTGGGCAGCGTGTTCCAGTGCTTGATAACCCATTCAGTGAAAAATTTTTACCTAACATCCAATCCAAACCTCCCCTGGAGCAATTTGAGGCCGTGTTCCTCTTGTCTTGTTACCTCGAAGAAGAGACCAACCCCCACCTGGCTACAGCCTCATTCCAGGGAGTTGCAGAGGGAAAAGGTCCCCCCGAACCTCCTTTTCTCCAGGATGAGCTCCCCCAGTTCCCTCAGCAGATCCGTGCTCCAGACCCTTCCTCACCATCCAACGAGGTCTTCCAAACCGTGAAGACGGGAGGAAGATGACGGCTGTCCCAAGAGTTTTTCAGCCTGGGAGAGTTTCGCTCCTGTGAAGTTCCGTGACAGCAGCATCCCCGCGGGACTCCCGCCGCTCCATCCCGGCCGCGGGAGCTGCCGGCTGCTCCCCTGCCCTTCCCGTGGCTCCGCAGCCATCAGAGGCGGACCTGCCGTGCCCTGGGGAGGCTGAACCGCCTCCCCCGCGCTCGGGGAGCGGCCCCGGCCCGGCCCGGTGCTGCCCAGCAGGCGGCACTGCCCGCCCGCACGGCTCCCGCTCCCGCTCCCGCTCCCGCACCCGCTCCCGCTCCTGCTCCCGTACCGCTCCCGCTCCCGCACCGCACCCGCACCGCACCCGCACCGCTCCCGTACCGCACCCGCTCCTGCTCTCGCACCGCTCCCAGTTCCTCACAGTTCGCACCGGCCGCGCCGCTCCCGCACCGCACTCGGTCCCGCATCCGATCCAGCTCCGCTCCCGCACCGCTCCCGCTCCCGCACAGTCCGCACGGCCAGTACTACTCTCGCTTNGTCCCGCATCGCCCCCGGTCCCGCACCGCCCCCAGTCCCGCACGGTCTGCACCACCCGCACCGCCGCCGGTTCCGGTCGCTCGTGGCCCGCACCGCTGCCGCTCCCGCGGCGCTCCCGCCGGGCTGGGTACATGCCAGGCTGCCCCGGGCAGTGCTGGATCCTCCCGCCCCTGTTCCCGCACAGCCGGGGCGCTCTGAATGGGGTTTTAGGGTTGCGGAGATGGGAAGGTGCTACGAGCAAAGGATGCCGCTCTTGGCTGGCTGTGCTTTGCCTTCGTTCTCGTGAACAGGCAAAAACCCCACGTTTAAACAGAAATAACGGCAGGTAAAGGAAGTGGGAGTACACCATAGCAGGATTTGGCTCTGGCACATCTCTGCTGGGCTGTGTTTTGTCCCTGTTCTCCACCTGTGTGCCAGGAGCAATCCAGCCTGACTCCTGGATCGGTGTTGTGAGCAGGGATGCTCACTGCGGCCCTTCCCATCTCATCCCATCAGAAAAAAAATTACAAAGAACAGTTTATCCTCATGAAAAATAACTCCCAGCAATCCTGCCAAGGTCAGTGCGAGCTGCTGAGCTGGATCTCTGCTGTGAGCTACAGCTGGGTCTCACCCACTGACCTTTTCCAGGCAATGCAGGACACACTGGGGAGAGGGAACACTCAAATCCTCCCTTCCCATGCTCTTCTCCCTGCCCTCTCCAGGGACTCCTCCCATCTGTCTGCCCATGTACTTGCTCCTCACTAACTAGAAGAGAAAACCGTGGACTTCCTCCATGTCAGACAAGGTCCACATGTATATGAAACCTGGGTAGGGATTTAATGGCAGCAGGTTTGTGCATGGGGCTCTGCAGTGTTTGGTCTGGTCGCCACCCCTCAGCCAGCCACTGGGACATCCTTCATGAGGAGAGGGGTCTGGCAGTCCGTTCTCCTGGTGTGAAATCCCAGGGAAGAACAAGGTTCCGATGCAGGGTGAGGGTTACAAAGAGACGTCTCCTCTTCCTAGCTCCAGTCCGAGGGTCTGCTCGGGCACAGGGTCGGGGTCACTGACGGGGGGGCTCCACCAGCAGTGACCTGGCTGCTCCAGGTGTCACCAGCATGGCTCATCCTTGCCCAGCCTCTCCTGTGGCATTGAGTGAGGAGTTTCAGGGTGCTCTGCTCACTAATGAGTCCTTATGAATTCCCCATTGCCTGGCCCAGCATGACAGGAGGATTAACTCTCCCAGCATGGGTGGGATTCTGAGGTCTCTGAGCCCTCTCCTTTGGTCTGCAGTTGTTCCATCCTGCCCTGCTGTTAACTCTCCTTGGAGGGATCAGTGTGGGAAGCAGAGCAATTCTCCAGTTCCTCTGTGATTCCCACTGGGCATTGCTCCACTTTGATTTTCTTTTTTCCTCTCATTGACTTCTTAGATCCTGTAAACAGCCAGATGACAGCAGGAGTTAACCACAGAGAAATGGATTTACACTTCTGGAGTCAGCATGGCCTCATCCCAAAATAGGGACAGTGCGGGAGGAAGCAAAGCTCAGCAAAGGAAAGATGAGGAGAAACCCCCCACATGTGAGATGTATGGGTATCCAGGGGAGGCTGTTGTGATCCTGGACACAAAACAAAACATGTGAAGCAGAAATAGGCAGAGAACAGACCTGATGTAGATGCCTCCCTGAGAGGGTACCCAGACCAGCAAGATGCATTCTGTGGATTTCTTCCTGCTCCTTCCACACCACGTGCTGAGAGAGATGCTGCGCCCCTCCACCACCCCATTCCTGCCACAGCTGCATCCACCCCTCACTTGGAACATCCCCATCCAGTCCTGAAGGGTCTTACGTGTCTGCCCTGAGCTGCACAGGACAGCTTCCTCCCCCCTGCTCCAAGTGGCTGGTTTTGTACAGCAATCCTCTTGTCACCCAGCTGTGGTGCTGTCCCCTGAGTGAGCAGGGCCCTCTGAAGCCCAGGCTGTTCAACAAGCTCCCTTCAAGCTTAACCAGCAGCTCTCTCTACATTTATGGCTGGGCAAACACTTCCCTGTTTTTACTACCGGTACAAAGCAGGTGAGCAGCAAAGTTCTTCTGACATGGCATTTTTTTAGAGCCTGACAGACAAACTGTCTTATCCTTGCCCTTATCAGGAGCAGTTTTCTGCTTATTCACCTGTAGGAAACATGGGTACAACACATTCCTCTGTCAGCAGGGAAACCTCCTCAGCCACGCTGGAAGATCAACAGAACTGGCAGAAACCTTTCTCTGAATGTCAATAACTCACCCCTGGGAATCTGGCCTTCCCCAGTCACCACTTCCCTGACCAGATAAGCAAACAAACACAGAGCAGTAAGCTCTGTTAGCTTAGGTGCTTGGGGTGCTCTCCTGCTCACCCTGCCCAGGCTGTCCTGGCTAACCATTAGCAGGGGCTCCTCTGGCTGGAGATATGAGTGTTGCCAAAACATGGCTCAGAGGAGCACGGAGAAGAACCCTCCTCTCCGCTGTCCTTGGGCTTTTGTCACAGGAGCCCCTCTGGAAGCAGCAGAAGTTGTAGCCCTGAGCTGATGCCCCAAGGAACTTCTCCCCCCTACCTTTTATACAGAGATCCTGTCCTCTTTTTCTCTTCCTCTGCTGCACATGAACTTTGTCTTTGGTGCAAAAGTATTTCCCGTCAGCCTCAGCTTCTTGTAGGATCTCATCTTCATACTTCTCCTACACCAATGAGAGGAACAGTCAATCTACAAACAACCCCAGCTTTCCCAGGGAGCTAGTGGCTTTGCCAGGGACCTTTGTGACCATTGCTATGGGGTGATGACAAATGCTATTGTTCATAAACACTCTTCACTGGCTGGAAAAAGTAGCATTTCAATCCCTCAGCAGCGAGTTGTGCAACAGGGTGGGAATGAGGTTTGGCACCTGGTGCAGGAAGAGCCATCACCTTCTGGAGGGAACTTGGGCTGGGACAACCTGTCTGATGCCTCTGGGAGCTGGCAGCCTAAAGCTGATGGCTAAGGAGAACAAACAAACAAACCTCACTGTCCGTCGTGTCTGGCTCGTCGGATTCTTGCTTCCCAGACTCGGCATCATTGTCATCTAAAGAAACACAAAAATAAGGGTTTTTGGCTGGTGGGAGGCTTGACCAGCTCATGAGCAGATGCAGAGGCACTGGCCCAGGCTCACAGAGCCACTGAGGCAGAAAGCAGCTTCAGTGATAAATTGTGTTGTGAAGCAGAGGCACTGCAAGCTACGTGGCCTGGGATGAAAGTTTAGGAGTGATCCAAGAAGACTCTATTGGGAAACCAGCTCCCAGGAAAGCTGTATCCACAGGACTTTGCTACGCCAAGGTCACAGGAGCTGTCCCAACATCTGTGCCTACATACAGGTTGGAAACTGGGGGGGTATTTAAGCCCCAGACTGCACCTTCCTGTTCGAGCCCCAGGTGGGGAGAAGTGTGTTGGGGTGAAGAGGCCAAAAGGGACAATCCCACGTTTGCTGCTGGTTCAGTCAGCAGCTCTTGGCAGGCAACGTGTGCTGAGGAGCAGAGGAAGGAAAGGCAGGGGAGATACTTCCCTTCCCAGGAAAAGCGTTTCACTGTACACAGACCCTGGGGCTACACAGCCCCAGACATGTACCTGCACACACCTGACCTCTGCGCACACTGAATCTCCATGGGTTGGGGCCAAGCCTTGCTGGTGGTGGCATCACCCTGTCTGCACACACAGTAACACACCTCGGCTGGCCATGGTGGGCAGAAAGGGCTGGGCACAGAGCTGTGTCCTCTTCTGAGGGCAGGGAAAGCCCAGCAGCTCAGTACTTGTTGCTCATCACACCCAGGTCTAGCCAGGATGGAGCTCAGCAGGGCAGCCCCCTCTTGCTGTCCCTGCAGAGGTGGGAGAGCAGGTGATGCTGCTTCCAGGCACTCCTGGATTCCCTGTAGCCTGATCCCATCCTCACCTTATCCTTCTGCAGGTTTAAGGTTCACTAGAAAGTACAGAAGTATTTGTGTATTGTTTCCCGGGCTTTGTGTCAACCTTAAGGTGAGAACTGAAGAAAGTCCTGTATTCCCACACCCAGAATGTAATCAGCTGAAATTCTTCTGCCATGATGATATCTCCTTAGCCTGTAAACCACAGAGGACTCCTTTTTCTTTTTTTTTTTTCCACAGTGAAAAATCCTTCTCCGGAGAGTGTTCCCAAACCACTCTGACACGCCCAGACCAACTAATCCAGGCGAGCTCAACTTTCTGGCCAAGCCAGTAAGGCTGGTACTGAGCAGCTCCCAGCAGACGTGCCTCCCACTCTGATCCCCATGGCTGCTGCCTCCCACCTGCCTGGACAAACCTGGCACCTGTGTCTCGTGGGGGTCAGGCAAGGAGAAAGCCTTGGAAGGGTTCTTATGGAGGATGGAGCAAGGAAAGGAAGGAAAGCATTCTGATCTACCTGCTGCAGGTACCAGCATGCCTGGCTCTGTGCTGAACCCTGTGTGCTGTGTCATCACAGGACACACTTTGGAGCAAGGGGACAGACAGGGATGGTTTTCCAGTGCTAGTCCTGCAAACTTCTTGTGGGCTGAACATTTTCTGAGTCTGAATTTTAGCTTGCTAACTATTGCTAGCTCCTTTCCCGAAGGAAAGCTGCCAACAGTTTTCTCTTTTCAAAACATCTCTCTCAGTTTTTCAGCACAGGTTCAGTAAACAGTGTTCCCTTTGCCATAAAAACTGTCGTTTTAGGGGTTGTTTCCTATTCCTGAACCAATGGAGAGAAGTGTCAGTGCCATGGACCAATAATAGACCTTTTTACACAGCATGTTCTAAAAGAAACTGTTGGAATTGTAAATAAAGCCTTCTTTCTCTTCTGACAGCTCTGTGGAGTCAATCTATTTTGTGTCCTACTGTGACAACGTCTTGCATCTCCCCCATCTCTACTTGGACATTGTGAGCTGCTTCTTCCTTGAGAGGAGTGGGAAATGCAACATTGTCTTGTTGCTGCTCATTGTGGAGTGGGTTTTGCCAAGAGGTCGGAGCTACGCTGGCTCCTTAGCTCCTGGAGAATTCCATGCCCTCAGTGTGGAGTGCAGGGTGCTCTGCTGAGTGTGCAAGGACACCCCACAGGTGGCTCCTCGCAGAGACAGACACTGGGCTTTTCTCCACAAGAACCAGGATTACTTTCTCCCCATATTTACTAAGCCTGCATTTTGGACATATCTAGGGTAGAAAATTGAGCTCTGAAGGACGGAAATGTGAAACCTGAAGCTCCCCCAAAAGCCCAGAAGAGTTGGGAGGCAGGAACACTTGGTCCTTGGAAGGAGGGTTTGCAGGCGTGTGCAGAGCCCAGCAGAGAGCTCCAGGCTGGGAAATGCCTTCACCAAAAGGCACCTTTCACTCTTGCTGTCTCAAATGTCACATTTGCCTGGGGCTCCTTACCTGCTTCTCCCTTCTGTGCACTGACATTCTGTCTCATCCCAGCCTCAGGAAGGGCCTCAGGGTCGCTCGGTGTGGAGTTGTTTGTCAGATATGCCCGAGAAAGCGTGAGCTGTGGGACACAGGGATACAGGGAGCACAAATGCTGCTGTCACCAGGCAGGAGGGGATTGTCCCCAGCCCTTACTTGATGACTGTGACACCCCCAGGGACAAGCATCCCAGAGACGTTCCTGTGCCCTGTGGTGTGTTGTGGGGAGCCCAGCACCTCCTGCAGCAGCCGGCCCTTGGGCCTGGATGGAAACCCTGTGCACTCTGGAGGGGAGGTGCGGAATGAGAGGCAGGAATGAGCAGCCACGGCTCTGCCATGTGCAAATTGGCTTCACCATGCCCATCCTCCCACGGGATATTAGTGCTGGCACAACGGTGCTGGACACCCTGGGGTGGGCAAAGGGCTGCAGGCGATGCCAGCAAGAGCTGTACTTACCGCAGCTGCATCCTCCTCCTCCTCCTCCTCCTCCTCCTCCTTGGCAGCCCGCGGCAGCGGCCGGGGGGCACTGGGCCAGTGGTAGGGGCAGCGCAGGTGGTCCCGCTGTGGCCCGTGTGCCCCGCCGGGGCCGCGGGCTGCCGGCACGGCCGGGCTGTCCCCGGGGCTGTCCCTGCGGCCCTGCCACTCCGTGTCCCTGCCGCGGCCGGAGTCGGACAGATCCAGGGGCGCGTCCGCATCCTCCTCCCTCGCCTGCTTCACCTTGGCTCGGAGCTCGCAGCGCTCCCGGCTCAGCCAAAGCTCCTTCTCGTCCTTCCCATCCGCAGCATCCTCCAGGAGGAACCTCTCGTCCCTGCAGCCCGCCGCGATGCCCAGCCAGGGGCACGGGGGCCGCTCCTCGCTGTCGCCGCCCGCCCGCTGGCCCGGCGGCCGCTGCTGCAGCAGGAGATGCTGCAGCCGCTCCCGGTGCTTGAGGAGGTGCAGCTTCTCCTCCAGCTGCTGGTCCCTCACGTACACCATGGTGGCGGGAAGCTTCAGCAAGGCTGCGTGGTCTTCCCAGCTGTCCCGGGGCCGCGTCCTGCCGTCGGCAGCTTTGGTCCGGAGCAAGTGGCCGGGGAAGCTGCCGCCGTCCCGGTCAGCCGGGGAGCAGTGGCTCGCCAGCCCCAGCTGGTGCAGGGAAAGGTGTTTGTGCAGCAGGCAGAGCTGCTCTCTCCGGGCACTCAGTTTTAGGTTTTCGTAGGATGGAGCAACCTTGGGGGAGTCCAGTTTGCTCGCTGTTAAATAACTAAAAAAAAAAAAGCGTGGAAAAAAAATTACATTAGGTAGATCATGTTAGGAAAAAAACCCCACCAGAACAAACATTAACAAACAACCCCCCCCAAATTCCCCAAACAACAACGACAACAAACCCCAAAAATTAGAGTTTTCCCATGGTTTCCCAGCTCTGAAGGGATGTGTGTGGTCCCTCCTGCTCTTTCCATGCCCTGTTGCAGCTCTTGGCCAGTACATCATGTTTGTCTTTGGGTTCTGTGCTGGGGAGGAGGGTCCTGGTGGCCAGGGGCGTCAGGCAGTCAGCAGTGGGTCTCCACACAGTGCAGGAAGCCGTTCCCATCCCACCATCCAGCAGCAATCCCCTGTCCCTAGGCCACAGCAGCTCAAGGCAGGGGGTTGAGTGAGGGTAAGGATGCAGTGACCTCTCACATCAGCACTGCTGCGGAGAAGTCACTTTTTGAATACTGGGTTACAGCCAGCAACATCTTAACTACTCTCCCGGGCTTTCTTAGTGCCTGAAGGACAGAGGAACAGCCCACCCTCCCCTGATCTCAATGGGAATCTTTTGCAGCCATCCTAGGAAGGCTGGTACAGTGCAGGAACCTGCCCTGCAAACCCAGTCCCTGCTGCCACCGGTTATTTGGCAGCTTCCACGAGTGCAATCTGTTCCCAGGAATGCTGAGCAGAACTACTCACACTCTGGGAAACTCACTGTCTCTACAGGTGAACTCACTGGCCTTGCTCAGCCCTCTGTACTCCTGAAATCAGTGGGGAGGATAAGCCTGGGAAGTGCTGAGCCCTGCAGGAAAGCCCATTAGAATAGATAAGGAAGAGCAGGAATTGCTGCCTGCCTGGGACAGTCCTTCTGCCTGGATGTGGGGGCACCAGGTTCACTTTGTGGATCTGTCTGAGGAGCTGGAATAACCAGAGCCTGACCTTGTTGGGCTAGATTTCAGCCATTTTTTACTGCTGTAAACTGGGATATCCCTCCCTTCCCAAGGCTGTGGCACAAGTTTGGAGAGGGAGGTGGACAGACACAGTGAACACTGGCCATCCATCCATTGAAGGACAGCTGCACCAGGCCCACACCACAGCCCCCAAGCTGGTACTCACGCCTCCAGGCTGGGGCTGTGCTCGCGCTCTGGAGGGAGAGGAGTCTTCCTTGCTGGTGGAGACACTGCTGCCTCTGAAGGGCTCTTTTCCAGGAGGCAGGGTCTGGAGCTGGGTCTCATCAGGGCGATGGTTCCATGCAGCTGGTTGGAAATCCTCTGGGATGCCTGTGGCAGAGGACAGAAAGTCCAGGTGAGCCATTCTGCAGTGTGCCCCAGGCTCCAGGGAGCCCTGCTGAACTGGGTCACATCTCCTCACCAGTGAGAACAAGACAGACAGCTCCTGAGTGTGCTGCTTGATATGGTTCTGGTCAACAGCTCTATCAAGTTTTTACTCATTTTTCCAGGAAATTTTCCCTTCATGTACACTCTATTTTCTGGCTGCACTGATTCGTAGCACAGGAAGTTTTGCATCTCCTCTGAAGTCATGATTCAGTGGCTTAACCAAGATAAGACCCTGCAAATTCCTGGTCCCCTAGTCAGGCCTTTTTACTCATGCAAGATTTTATTCATGCAAGCTGCTGGCACACACTGGTTTGGTGGGTGTATTTCTGGTGGAGTACCTGGGCCAGGACATCGTTGTCTCCATCAGCTGCCATGAAAGGCTCCCCACATGTTCTGACTTGACTTCCCCCTGCCCACCTGGAGATGCTACCAACCCTTCCTGCGATCCCCATTAATTATCCCCACAGCCTGCCTGCAGCCTTACCAAAACCCCTCTTCACCGGCTCTTTCAAGCTTTTGTGGAGGTCGAGTAAGCAAAACCTGTGCCAAAGCAGAAGAACCTGTGTGGGTGTGTACGTGGGCTTGAGCTCCCATGACCAGGAGCAAGGACCAGGTCCTGCAGTCTCATCTCCCGGTGCCCAGTGTCACCATATCACTCAGCAGCCCTGGGCTGACACCCTCTCAGTGTTTGTCCTTGCAACCACTGAATGCCAGGCCCTCTGACAATGCCAGGCTCTGGAAATGACAAACTACACAAGTCTGGCTAATTATTCCACCCTCCAAGTGTCCCCTGCTCTTTCCCTATCCCAATCTGCTTGTCTTGATCCAGTTCCGATGACCACAGCAGTGGGGAGAAGGCCTGAGGACATCAGCCTACCTCTGACAACTCACCATTTCTGCAAGGCTGACTTCTTGGAGGACAGTGCCTGGAGAAGTCCTGCTGCTTGGAGAGCTTCTCTGGAGCTTCTCTGGAGGCTTTTCTGCAAAAAACCACAACCAGCTGCTGTAATGGTCCCCCAGAGCTGCTGCAGCCCTGCCCTGCAGTGGGCTGGAGCCATGCAGCCTCCCAGGGATGCCACTGGCTGGTACCAACCACCTCTCAGTGAAGGTTTTGAGTCAAAATTACCACCAGGGTCAAGCCAGCGCCTGACTGAACGTGCCCTTCACTGCATGTGTGGGTGGCAGGAAGGGAATGCCATGGTCTCTGCATGAATTGTCTTTCAGTGAGGGCACCCAAGCACTCTTTTGCTCTAATGCATTGCAAAATGCATTTCCCCTTGACCTGCATTTCCTCCCCATCAGCTTTTCTGCCCACAGCAATGTCCATCTGAGCTGCCAACAGCTTGGTCTTTGCTCTCCAGACCCTTTCCCAGAGCAGTTTTGCACCGTGGCTTAGTCATTCTTCACATCCCCAGATCCCTGAAGGGTGGCAGGAGCCAGCAACACCCACCTTCGTGGGGCTCGAGGTCTGGCACGTCCTGGTGGGCTTCTTCTGCTTCCCTGTGCTCTGCTTTCTCTGTGCTGGCATTCCTGCTCACTGGGGACAGTAACGTCAAAGGGGAGCTTGGTGTGGAGCAGCTTTCTCTGGAGGAGACTCCCGGGGTCTTTGTCCTGTCCCTGTTGGAAGGAAAAGGACATGAATGAATGAGAAGGGGCAGGAGAAGGAAGGTTTTGGAGCCACTGTCCTCAGAGCTCTGAGCCTGATATGCCAATATACACATTTATGCATGTGTGTATGTGGATATACCAGATCCACAGACTCACCTCCTTCCACTGCAGCTTATCAGCAGCCCAGCTGCAGTCTGGAGCATGGACAGAGGCAGCATGACAGCCTGAGGTGTGATTGCCCCACTTGGTTGTGGGTAATGTTGCAGGAAGCCACGATGTTGGGTAAGCCAGGACCCAGCTGTGGCTATTGCAAAAGCTCTGTGGGAACCTGGCCCTGGCTGGGCTTTCAGCCTGATGGAGGGGTGGATTCAGCACAGGGATGTGGTGTCTGCCCCTGTCACCAAATCCAGATGGAGAGGATGATGCTCTCGGTGACACAAGGGGGTGCCTGAGCCTTGGAGACACACAGAGAGTCCTGGATGGACTCTGATGCTGAGACATGGATGTTTGCCTGGAGGTCTTCCTATCCAGCATCCCAGGGGAGAGCAGAGCAGAGCAGAATCCCTCAGTGCTCAACAAGCCCAGCCCAGCCTACAGCTCTGGAGCTACTCAGCTCTCAGGAAGCCGTGGGGAGTCAAAGCCAGAGTTTCTCTTTAAGCGGATGGTCCTTCTGTGCTCCAAAGAAAACACATTTCTAAACTAATCCCTCAGTGCTAATTCCTCTGGACTTTAAACCCTTGAGGAATGAGCTGATTTGTATATATTGGCCAGCCTGGCAGGTTACTTGGCTTCCAGCACAGCGCACTGCTGGGCTGTGAACCTGTTGGTGCAGATCACTTCCCCTCTTTAACCCCATCACAGTCCCTTGTGTATCACTCTCCTTCCCCCCAAACCACCTGCTTCCTGCAGACCCTCTCTGGCTGCTGCAGGAGAGGAGCTGGTGCATGGAAAGGCCACGGAATCCCAGGCTGAGGTCCATGCAAGCTGCCCAGGGCTTTGTTTCTGGGGCGTTAAATATCTTTGTTCCCCAAAAATGAATTGTTGGATGCTGGTGAGCAGGGGAGTGAGCAAAGGTCAACAAGGATTTTGAGACCATTAGGGATTTTTCCATGTCTAACATATACAGGAACCCATGGGAATTAAATGCTAAAATACCCCTGAGGATGCCACAGTCTGGACATTGCCCTGCCCAGCTCTGGGGATGCCCTGGTTGTTGCCAACGCTCCGTGTAAAGAATGAAATCAGGAAAGTGCTTACTCCAGGCTCCGGAGCCTCTTCAGTTCTTCCTTGAGAGTTTTATTCTCCTCCCTCAGGCGATTGGTCTCGTTTGCTGCAGGGACAGAGGTGGTGCTGTGAGTTCAGGGGCTGCAAGGATGCCACTCACAGCTCGTGGGGGTGCCCGGGGGAGCAGGAGGGAATGGCACCAAGCTTTGGAGGGATGCCGAATTTCCTCCCTTCTTTGTGAACATGCTGGGGCTAAGGGATAAAAGGCAGCGATTTTCTGACTCAGGTTTCCTCAGGATTGGGTCTGCTTGCAGGTCTTCTTCAGGGGCAGAGCACCACCTGGACGAGGCAGTGGTGGGTTGGGCACAGTGAACATCCTGCCCCTGAACACCAGGGCAGGGTGATGAGTGGGTACTGCATCAGGGGGAGGGCTGGGGGTCTCAGGGGGACCAGACAGAGGCCAGAGGGAGATGTGAGCACCCAGCACTGGGCGCTGCAGTGAGGGGGCCATGGAGAGCACGGGTGGGCTCCCAGGCATGGTGCCTTTCCTTGCTGCTGCTCAAAAGCAGCACTCAGGGAGCAGTGGCATAGCAGGGGAGATAAACCAGGGGCTCTTGGCACTTCTCCATCCCTCCCAAATGCCTTATCTCCTTTACCCCCATGACCCTCCCTGGGCTGGTCAGATCCCCAGGGAAAAACACCCTGTGCCTCAGCGGTGCTGGGAGCTCTGCCAGAGGCTCGGGAGAAGATCCATCACACGTGTTGCTTGATTTCATTTACCCGTGCTGAGCTGCTGCTGTGACTTTCCTATCTTTGCCAGAGTGTTGCTTCTGCCATGCCAAATGCATCCTTTTTCCAGGCAGCTGACGCAGCCTGGAATCTCATTTTTCTGTAGGTGTGGAGGGCTGCAACTCCCAGCTCTGATGATTTGTGTGAAGGGTTATGTCTGCTTGGGGGCACGTGAGCTGCCATCCACAGTCCTGCCCCCTCCCTTCTCCCCATCCCCAAACCCTTCCTAAATTCCTTCTCAGCACAAGAGCTCACGTGCAAATATCTGGTAGAGGGATTAACTGAGCAAAGACTCAGCCTGCCAAAGCCAAGCTCACAGTGGGTGTCAGTACGTACAGAGGATGAAGATGTGCTGCAGGCTCTGGAAATGAGAGGTCTCGTACTCATTCTGCTTCTTTTTGGCCAGCTCCTGGGTGACCATGCATCTGTCACAAAGGCCAGCTCGCAGCCTGGAGGAGGGAGACCCCACAGCTTGTTACCACTCGGTTTCCATGGGAGAAATAAGTTCCTGCCCTCCCCGCGGGGAAGTGTCAACACCCAGACCATCACCTAGAATCACCCCTGCAGCCCAGCACTGGCCCTTGCAGCCCTCCAGATCCAGCCCCACCACCACCAGCCTAGGAAAGCTCCTATGCATGTGCCCAGACTCCTCCAGCTCTCCCAGCAGCAGAGCATAGGAAAAACAGAGGTTCATGTGCTACATCCCACTCCTGGGAAGACAGCAAATCCCAAACTCTCCCCTGGGACCATGCAGTGCTACTCAGCAGCACCCTACTTAAAAACAAATCCTACCTATTTTCTAACACCTTTACATTTTCTTTAAGGACCTTCTGTTGTTCCCTTAATTGATGATTTTTAGCAAACAGCTCTTCAATTCTCTGAGCATCTCTAGTTGAAGGAACAGAACAAAGAAACGAGGGTTATTAGATTTCACCCCAAAACCCGTGCCTTCATCCACAGTGCCCTTTTACTTGTGTGGCAGGAGGGGAAACAAATGTGTTGGAGCCTGGGTGCTGCCCTGTGATACCCTCCTTGGAGTTAGCAGCTTAATTCCTACCACTTATTGTTTTCCAAGGGAGAAAGCACCGGGTGGCACAAGCATCACCTGCCAGTGGGAAGGCAAACTGGAGTTGGGCTGGGATCACCCCAAACCCTGCCTGGAGCCAAAAGGCTGGAATTTGGCAGTGCCAGAAAGGCAAATGGAGCTCTCTAATGCAGCGGTTTTGGAGAATAACTCAGGAAGTCTGAAATTCCAGTGGTGTAACTTGCCCTCTGCCCCAGCATCGCTCACCGGCACTTCTCTGTCGTCAGCTCCGTCACCTTGCTGTGCAGACCTGGAATAATGGACAGACAGAGAGAGGTGGGTGCTTTTTGCCAATTCCCCAGCACTCAGAAGAAAATGGCACTGATGGAATTTCAGGGAGGTGCGTGGCTTTGCAGAAATCTCATCCATTCACAAGCCTTATCTCTGATAAGGAATAACACATTGCATGTGTTGAACACAATCACAGTTTAATGTAACTGGGAAAGCTGTACAAAATGTGAGTTCGTTTTGTATCCCCACTATTTAATGAGTCTTCATTTCCTTCACAGACCCAAAAAGTCTGGTTTAGTTTTGTTTCTACTTATTTCTCACTACGGCCAGCATTTCCCAGGTGGGCAGTATTTTATAGCTTTCAGGGTTGAAAAGCATCTTGGAGAATATTTACAGCTGAACGGCTTTCCTTAATGGATCTGCAGACATTGTATCCTGTCAAATCTATTTTATGCAAAGTAGATGTAAACATGTGGTTTAAATTGCTCAGCAGCTTCCTCTAACTCTCACACAGCTTGAAATTACACAAGAGAAGAATGAATTCATAAGCCAGAATCATTCAAAAGTGCTGAAGTTTTGTTCATAATATTGATACTGGGAATTATTCTCATAGGAAAACAATTGGACTTGGCACTTGATTTCTTAACCTAATGGGTTTTATTTTAATAATGTATGACCTGAGAAATAATTTATTCCCTAGAGGAAAAAGCTATCCAACCTGACTCAAATGTTTTCTTTAACAGAGCTTCATCTCCTGCTGCTTCTGTCTTATAGATTATTGCATCTTTGTGCTTTCCCTTTGATCCCTCAGTATCCAAATATGCTCCAATCCTCCCTGCTTGCAGCAGATGCCCAGCAGGTGTGTGTGTGTCACCCCTGCAAACCCCCCAGTTCACCTTTATCCCAGACCACGACAGCAGGGCCAGGAAAGGAGCCAAATCCCCCGTGGTTAATGCTTGGGGCACGTGGGATCCCTGCAGGGACTGAGCACCTCCATGGCTTGCTTTCCAGGAGCATGGAGTGCACGAATGTCCTCCCTCTTCTGCTCCTTCTCATCATTCAAAAAGTCACATTTTTCTCAGTTTGCCAACAAGAGGTACAAATATGCCATCAATGGGTGTTCTCCCCTGAGGGACAGGCTGTGACCTCATGTCCCAACCCCAGCACTAATCCCCAAATCTCCCTAATCCACACCTGCTCCTCCTCCCTTCAGGTTATTTGACACCAATCGTATCGAGGTGGTATTACCAAGAAATGGATCTTGGCTAGTTTTTGATAAGAAAAATTTGTCTCCCTACCTTGGACCTCTTTCTCATGGATTTCCTTGAGCTTGTTCAGGAACTCTGCAAAACTCTCCGTGGTCATGTTCAGGGCTGAGCCACACACCAGGCTGTGTCCAATGTGAGGATGTCCTTTTGCTTCAAATTATTCAGGTTTCAGCCTAAAATACAAAGAAAAACTCCAACAAAAGAGATGTGTCTGGTGCGTGTAGTGCTCTGGAAAGGATAAAGCCAAAAGCGAGGAAGAGAAATCATTTGCTAAACCATGGGATGCATTTTTGTCCACCCTGCCTCGGCACTGAGCATAGCAAAGGGCATGTCTTAGATACTGGGAGAAGCCCAGCTGGAAAATCAGGCTTTTCCTCTACTTGTTGAGCTGTAAAAATTGCATTTCTCTGGGATGAGGTGGGGCAGAGCATCTTCTTGAGCATAAAGAAGGGGCTGCAGAACTCGTGTTGGGACCACATGGGGACTGATGATGGGGAAATTCACAGCAGTTTTGGTGCTTGAGTCTGATGAACTTATCTCCTGTCGGGATGCTCCCTTGCAGCCCTCCTCCCTCTGGCACCATGCACTGCTTTTGCAGAAGCAACACGCAGCACTCGGCCACCCACTGCCATTGCCCAGGCTTCCTGCATGGCCTTGCTGGCTGTAGCCCCTTTGAGCCCTTGGGAGACACCCAACTGAGCTTTTTCACCCAATTTTGCAGAGAAACTGTGAGAGGTGGTGTCCGGAGCCAAGAGTTGCAGGAAGCTTGCATGGGCACAGCACCCATGGGGTCCTCTGGAACCACCAAAACCACACCGGGAAAGAGGAACTTCCACATGACGGCGTTTAGCATCTCCACGTGGGAACTCCTGCCCCTCAAATCATTCTGGGTTAGTGAGTCATGGCGAGTAATTCCGATCCCAGCAAAGCACCTGGGCACTCAACCTTCAACCACGGAGAGATGAGCAGAGAGCAAACCTCCCCTCTGTTGCTGGAAGTGAAGAGGGGTCTGGGACCTGGGCTTTGCAGCCCCATGGGGAAGGTTTGTGCTGGGTTCCAGCGCTCTCCCAGCCCGGCGCCCGCCCCTGCCTTTATCTGCACGCGGAGCAGGGATGTGCCAGATCGCCTGCATATGCAAGATGTGGGCACGCAGAGCTGGAAGAAGAAAGTTTCCCCTAAAGCATCTGATTTTCAAAAGAAATGAGGCACACGCCAGCCAGCATGAGCAGCGAGCTCGGCACGCTCGGATCGGCGGAGCAGCTGCCTGAACACGAACCACCCCAGAGTCACTTTGGCTTTTGAGCAAATCCAGTGCAAACAGAGTAGAGATCTTACTCTCTGGGGGAGCAATTAGAAAATATTCATTACTCCTGCTTCCCTGGGCATAACCCAGCCGTTCCCAGGGCTGGGTGATCTAACCCAGCAAATAAAAGCATGGTGAGGCTCATCCAGCTTGAGATCTGCCACTGTGAAATGGGATTGGGAACAGAGCTCAGCCCCAAGAGCCACAGCTGAAAAACCAGCCAGGGGAAATAACGTGCAGCTCTACTGCAAAACAGAAGAAACCTCTCCTAATGTTAATGGGATGCACTTCCTGGGATCACTGAGTCTTAAATTAGGCTCTGCCCTGGGCGAAGCACCTCCCCAGGGCTGAAGGGAGGTTGTGAGATCAACCACTGCCATCACGGGACTGACACCCCAAGTGCCAGCTGGGAAGGCTCTGAGGCACTCAGGCACTAATTCCCATTGCATTCTCCCGTGCTGTAATCTGGGAAGGGATTGCAACTGGGAGCAGAGGAGTTGGCGGCTCCCTGTGCTCCTACTGTGCTTGCTGCTGCTGGATCAGGTCCTGCCCACCTTCTACGAAAGGGTACAGCCCTTTGCCCAAGGCTGGTGTCTCCGAGGGCTGAACCCCGCATTCCCAGACACAGGGCTCCAGCTCAGCCATCCCGAGAAGGTGACACCCTGGCTGGGACCGGTGCCAGCCCGCTGCGCAGGGAGGGAGCTGGGCTGGCACCTGGTGGGAGGTGTGGGGGGCCCAGGTGCTCGGGGGTCTGGATCCCTGCAGCTGTGGCTCAGCGCTGCGGGCAGAGCCCGGCAGATCAGGATTTGGGGCCAGGCTGTGGGCAGCAGCTTCGCCTTCCATGCACAGCTGAGGCTGTGGTGCCACCAGGGTTGGAGTTAATCCTGATTTCCTTTTCCTTGGAACCCCCGGGTGAATGGGGACCTGTGACCTGCAGCAGATTCAATCAGCGGGGGAAAGCTGCCAGTTTTGGTGCTTTTTGAGGTGCCAGAACCCATCTCTGCCAGCAGATGGAACAGCCACTCTGTGGCAAACCTGGCGAGGACCTCGGGTCTCATCTGTGTGCACGCTTGGTAACAGAGATCCTTCATGAGCCTTGCTCCCCATATGTCTTTTCCCAGGATTCAGCGTACAGGGCAGTTTCCCCGAGGAAGAAGAGAACCCTGGAAAAATGCCCTGGGAAACTCTCTTGTCAGTGCCATAAGCCAAAGGCTTATTCATATGCTCTCTATGCAAATGTTACCAGAAAGTTCTCTGTGTTATCATAGGTTGATTTTCGGTGCATGAGTTTTAATATTCTTAATCATTGTCCCCCATTGGGCCCTTCCCTCAGATCACACCTTAACTTCCCACCCACACTGGGTCACACCCTGTGTGACTCTAAAGGCCACCTTTGGCCTCGTGCCTTTTGCCCCTTGTTACTGCCTTGGTCCGGTTCTCTCCAATACAGTGGACACTTCATTGTTTGTTGGTTTTGTATTACTAAAATTACTTTTTGGACAACTGGATCAAAGCTGTCTCTCTCACTGTTAAGTTGCCATAGGCTTGGGTCCCGAGGAAACTCAAAAGGGTCTGATAGTCTAGGCTCAGACTCCAGGGAGTTTCAGTTCAGCCTTTTGCTGCGGCAGAGCAGCCCCACCGACTGCCCAGATGTCGCCCTGATTTTTCAGCCTTCTTTTCTATTTTACAGTTTTATGGTTTGGGTTTTTTCTCATGCTTAGGTGATGTAAACACAGCCAATATTTTTGTAATCTCAAAGTAGTTTTCATTCCTGTTCTTAGAGCTATGGACAGCTGATGGACAGTTGTCTTGACCAATGGGATGGGGAGAGGTGTCAACCTTCTCCCCCAATTCCTGTCCTTTGTAGAAATACTATAAAATAGAGTCAGACCTTTTTAAATCAATCAGTTTTAGTTCATGCCTTCTGATCAAAGTGTGTGTGGGTGTGTGATGAACAGCATCACCCAGGCTCCCTGAGGGGCTCAGCTTTGCTCCCTCTCACCGGTGTGGACAGGTGAAGGTGTGAAGCTGCCGCTCCTTGCTCCTCTACCCTGCTCCGGAGGATTTATTGAGAGAGATTTATTGCTGGAGCTCAGACCACAGAGTCCCTCAGTGTGGAGCTGACTCCCTGAGACAGGGATTTCATTTACAGCCCCTCTCCCCTCGCAGAGCTGTCACAGTGAAATAGAGCTGGCGGTGCTGGCTGCGGCCCAATGGCGGGGCTGGAACAGCCCTTTGGCATCCCGGCAGGGCCGGGCGTATTTCAAAGTGATGGGTGCCCTCTGCAAACAGAGCCCCAGCGTGGGGACCAAAGGCGAACTCCTCATCCTGGCCCTAAATCTGGAGGGTTTGCAAAGCCCAAGACTGGGGTGAGCTGTTAACTGCTGTGGCTTTGCTCACCTGCTTTCTGCATGTCTCGGTGCTCAGCTCAGGGTGGGACAAGGGCTCCAGTTGGGGGCACAGGGTCCCTGGGATGTCTGCTCTCATGCACGGGGCTGGAGCAACCCCCAGCATCTCCTGGGTACCAATGGCATCGCTCCTTGGGCAGGATGCTCCTGTTGTGGCCGGGGAAAGGAGAAACAGCAGGGAGGTTACTGTCTGTCCCTTCTGACGGGGCTGGGGAAGGGATGGACTTGGACAGCTGGCTCTGACAGTACAGCCAACTCCCATTCCTTGGTCCCCAGGGAGTTACTGACTTCTCAATACCACCCCCAGCACTGCCTGTCACATTCACAGTGACCCACAGCACATCCTTACCCTGAGCCCTGTCTCCTTTCCAAAGGATAAAGCAGCTCATTAGCTAAATGAACTTAAGTCGCTAAAAAAAAAAAAGGCAGAAAAGAAAAAGGCAGGACTGTGACATTCTGATACTGTGGGATCAGTGAAGATTAATGGATTTACCACCAGATATTTTTCCATCAGCTGTGCTGGAGTTGCTCAGCTCCAGGCTGGATTGATGTCACAAACCTTTCTCTGGGCAATTGCCGGGCAGAGCTGCTTTGACCAGCCAAACTTACTTTCCTTGGCTACCCTACCATGTTCCTGGTCTAATTTTAGAATTATAAAACAAGTTTGTACTCAGAAAAACTGCCTGATCACTCATGGAAAATCTACAGTGCCAGGAGTATTTCACAGGCTGGTGTGGAGCTAATGCTCTTTGCTGATGTACTTTGCTGGGCAGTTTGGAGAGGGCTTTTTTGGTACGTTGAGGGATTATTTTTTTTTTTTTCTGGGTATTTATTTATTTGCATGACTTAACATGGCACAGACTGCCTTAAAATGGAGCCCACTGCCTGCTCCCCACCGTGCTGGGTTTGCTGTGGGTGCTGCACGTGGGCTGCCAGATTGCAAAATTACCTCCCAACAAGTGAGACAGGAGGAGCAGCCTCGGCTCTTGCCTCTCCAGGGAGGAGGATTTGCTGCCTTCCTCTACCTCACACAACCTGAAAATCCTCTCCAGAGCAGAGCAGCTGCTCCGTGCTGCTCCACCAGCCCAAGGGCCAGTTTGCAGCAAGCACCAGGGCTGCCTCTGCTGGCTGCTGCATGGGGGTCCCACTTGGGTGATGCAGCACGGCTGTGCCCTGCCCCAGTGGCCCTTTGGGTTTGTGGGGACTGGTGCTGGTCACAGCCCCCAAACCCTTTCAACAGGATCAGCAGCACCAGGGAGATGCTGGCCCTGCTCGTGTGTGCACAGACGTGTCCCACTGCAGGGAGAGCTGAGCTGGAGCAAGCCCTCCAAGATGCAGCTCCAGCCTCAAGTCCCAGCCTGCACTCTGATTTACTTCTACCCTGTAAAGTCTCTGTTGCCATAATACAGCACAGCCTTGGTGATCACAAACTCAGCAGCTCCATTTCTCCCCCACCTCCTTGGCCACGTGGAGGCATCTTCTGCTTTTCCAACTGCTGTGGCAATCACAACCCCCCCAACCTGAATTTTATGCCATTGCCTCATTTCTGCTTAAGAGCCCTTATTCCCCTCCAGGCTCCTTGTTTACTTTACAGTAGGGCCATCCCTCCTCCCAGCAGAGTCTTGGCTGCCCTGTGCTTGCAGGATCACTACAACCAGAGCTGTTGGTCCTCTGCAATACCTGAATATCCCCAGGAATCTGAGTGGCTTTTACATAGCAGGGTGAGTAGTCTGGGGGTCTCTCCTTGCACTGGCCCCATCTGGGAGGGAGGTTTTGTCCTCCCAGCTCCTGCTGCCTTGCTGAGGTTTAACAGCAAATATTAGTTCTGCTCCCCACTTGCGGACAAATGACATTTGGAGCCACCAGCCATGCCATGGTGTGCCCCAGAGTGTGGTGGGCTTTGGGCAGATCTGTGGGCAGGCCTGTCTGCTCACAGGAGGATTTGGAAGATGATTAAAAGTATCCACTTATCTGCCTGTGCATCTCAGGGTAACCACAGGTTCTATAAACATTACTCAATTAACACCTCAAAATGCTCTGGGAAGTGGGTAATGAGGCATTATCGCGTTTTTTGGGTGATTTAATTGAGAAGTGGTGAAGCTCAGGAATAGCTCAAGGCCCTGTTGGGATTGGAGGCACGTGGTCACTGCCCATCCAAAACACTTCCACTGCCACCCCCAGCTCCAGAGCCCCTGGCTGGGCAATGCGGCAGGAAAATACCCCGGGAATCTCTGATAGATGGTGGTTGTCACCCCAGCCTCTGCTTCTGATGCCGTTACATGTCTCGTGGTGCCTGGAGAGCATCTTGGTCTCACAGTCTTCTCCTCCAAGGCAGGAGGCCTCCCCAGCAGCATGGCTCAGAGCCCACACTGCTCCTGACACGGGGAATTCATCATTCCTGCTCCTGCATGGGAAAGCAGGTCTTGTGTGGGAGAACGGGCGTGAAGATTCCTCTCAACCACACTTCCATCAGCTGGCACCTCTGCTCCCGCTGTGTGAGGGGTGCATGGGCATCCTGAGTCAAGATAATGGCCATGCAAATGGAAAAAACTGATCTCTCTCCCTGGGTATGGAGATATCCCTGGATATCCCTAGAAGATGAAGTCTTGGAGAGGATGAGCTTTTCTCCTCAGCACTGTTTATAAAAGCAGAAATGTGCTAGGAAGACCTGGCCCTAGAAAACCCCCCTGGGTGTTTAGCCCTGCTGCAGCACCTAGGATGAGTCTTACCAGCTCAGCCCCATGTTGTGCTGTCCAGCAGCTGGGACAGAGAGAGCTGGGCATTTTTAGAGACTGAGGCCTCTCTGGATGTCCCAAATGCCTGGTGACGCACTAGTGTTGGGGACACATTGCTACCTAGGCAAGGTTTTGAAACAATGCATCAGTGTCCTGCATCCTCCAGGGGAGGATCTGTGGTCATCTCCTCTGTAAACACTCTCAGGACATTCCCCATTGTGGCATTGTCCCAGCAGAAGGGACAAGGAGCAGGCAGTGGGGACAGTTCAGGCCACAGCCACAAACCCCCGTGCAGGGAGGCAGTGTGTGTGGGCAGAGTCTCTCCCCTGCAGCAATCCCACCATCACTTCCTTCCTCCTGGATTTAAAATAGGGAAGGAGGATGCCAGCCCTCGGTAGCATTCCACCTCGTGCCTGGGGCTGCTGGAAGCCCAGCGAGCTTCAGCCTTTCTGAATATTTGTACTGCCTGGAGGAACATATCTGGACAGCCCAGGAGGGGACTGTCAGGATGTCGCACAAGGGACACAAAGGGGACAGATGGCCACCTTGCCCAGCTAGCAGAGGTCACCACAATCCAGCTCCAAGCTGCCACTGAGGGAAAAAGCAGGAAAATTTGTTCTCAGCTTTGGCAACAGAGATGAGTTCAAGGTGTGAAATGGGGTGGGAAGGGAGACACACAACTCCGTTTAAAGTTATTTACTGCCCAGCACGTGCATGGTTTGGTGCAGGTCAGGGCTGTCTGAGATGCTGCGTGGAAGGTGAATCAGGTGTGGAAGGGGGTGATGCCTCTCCAGCACCCAGCACTAACACTCAGGTGCTGCCTGCCCAGGATGGGCACAGCCTGCATCCCCCACAGTCCATCCCACATGGCCACAGCTCTGCTCCCCCGTGGCTGTCACACTGCTGGATGTTTGCTCAGAGTTTTCTGTTCCTGCCTCTGACCCCCCCTTGCTGGATGCAAACGCGACTGGTCTCCCTGGTACTCACATAAACCCTGACACCCACAAATTGCTCTGACCCTCCACGGCTATTTCACTCCATCTGCGTGCAGCTGGATGCCATTTCTCAGCATTTTGGATTGCAGGGATATCCCATTACCTTTCACGCTCGGGTGGAAAACGCCAGAGGAGAAGTTTTTGTTAAGAGGAGAGCCCCGGGGTCGTGGCTGGGCAGCACCGCACAGCCTGGGCGGGCTCAGGTCCACTCCCCACTGACCCCTCAGAGCTACCCCTCTGCCACAAACCATCGGCTCCCCAGCTGCTACACAAATCCAGATTTCCTCCTCGAACTCTGAGAGGGGACAGAAAAGCAAGCAAACCCATGACACACCAACCTGTGCCCATCAGATGGGAGCTGGACCAGACTCTGTCTGCTGGCACCAAGTGACAGCTCTCCCGGCACTCGCTGAGCCAATTTTGGGCAGCTCTCCATGCGTGGCGCATGCCAGCTCCCTTCCCAGCTACACAACACAGCCCAGGACGCTGCGGGACAGATACAAATCAGTGCAAGCACAATACTCACCTCGGAGGGCTGTGCCTGTGCCTCTGCCTCGGCTCCTGGAGCTCAGTTTAGGTCGTGTTCAGGAGACGGTCATCTGGGACAGGGAGACAGGAGTGAGCAGTGTGGGTGAACTTGCACAGACAATAAGCCGTAATTTTTCCTCGCAGCTTGACTGGTTCTACTGGTTTGCGTTTCTTTGCCCCAGCAGCAGAAAGGAGGCTCAGCTCAGCTAAAGCTGCTCAACAGGTTCTGCTGTAACACAAAAAGTGGCAAGACCAGTATGGTGTGAACCCAGATAGAGATTTGATTGTTTTCCCATAATTACAGCCCAACTTGCGCTGTTGGTTGAAGTCAATCGCATTAGCAAACAGACCCTTTTAAATAATTCATCCGGCATTAAGATGGGAAGTTTTTTTGTTTTATACAACTTGGCACTTTTTCAGAAGAAGAGAAGAAAAAGAAATGCGACAGCAGCAGTAGCAGCAGCATGCTACTAAACTAGAGTGGCACAGCCCAGGGCACACAACAAGCCCCAGCCCAATCACTCGGTAGAGGGAAAGGGATGTGTCCAGATTGACACAAATGGCTGCTTCAGGTGCAGGATGAAAGCCCGTGATCATCCTGGATTTTCTTCTGGGTGTACTTTCCAGTGGCTGGGGATGCTTTAGAGACCAGTGAAGGAAATCTGGGTGACTTGGGCGCTGATCCTGGCCAGCAGCCCTACCTGAGCCCAGGTTTCCTCCCAGCTCCAGCTGCTGACACAAGCAGCTTTCACCCTAAACCGTGGGCTGGTGGAGCCGAAGGCAAAATGGACACTTCCTGAGCCTTTGAAGTGCAGCTCCTTCAACATCCCCTGGGGAAAATGCTGGCACGGATTCCCCTGCCCAAGCTGGGCAGGGACAGCCTTCCCCCGCAGTGCTGCAGACAGCAGCAGCTCCAGGAAAAAGCAAGAGATGCACTTGCTCCCCATCAGCCTGACGCTGATAAAAAGGAATAGGAAGTTGTTGCCCACGTATCTGGGACCCGGGCAGCGCATCCTGCTTTGCCAAAAGCTGCCCTGCGAGCGGGGCCCGGCTGTGCTGGCACAGCCACCTCCGAGCGCGGCTCCGGCTCGGGAGGGACGCGTCCCTCTTGCTTCACAGGACACGTAACCGGAGCAGGGTGGTTTCCCTGTGACATTTCCCGGGCCAGCGGATAAGGAGAGCTCCTGTGGAAGGGGATCTGGAGCACTGAGGCCGAGCTGCTCCTCCCCTGGGTCATCCCCTGCCGCGCATCCCCAGGGCTTGGTGCCCAGCCAACAGCTCAGACCCTCTGCCGGTGTAAAGCCCCCGCGTCCACCAGCAGCGATGCCACCACGCTGCCTTGCACCCCAGCTGCTGAGCTGGCTCCTCAGTCATCCCAGCAGAGTTCTGAGCATCCTTGGCAGTGTTTCCCTGTGGCAGTCACATCTCTCCAACGGTGGCTGCGAGCTTTGCTCCCGCTCACCAACAGGTCAGGCAGGTGGGAGCAGCTGGGGCTCCCAGGAATGTGGCTGCACACCCATGCTATGGAAATGGGTGGCAGGTAAACAAGCAGCTGCTCGGCAAGCCGTGGTCCTGGGCAGACCTGTAGGGACTGTTTGGTGATTGCTCTACATGCATGAAATTCCTGACTCATTCCTCTGCAAGAGGGACACAGCACAAGGTTATGGGGGTGTTTTCTATCCAAGCCTTCTTACGAGCCACCTGCAATGGGCAGAGAAAAGCTCTTGGCCTTAATATTCCCTCTTTCCTTTTGAGCCCTTTGTTTTATTGTCGGATATGACAATTTGAGATCGACTGCTTGATATGGCCTGGCACCTCAGGCTGATGATTGCGGTGGTGGAATTAATGGCAACCACATGGAAGAGAGATCCTTGCTCAGACCAGCCTGGTGACACCATGGGAGGGGCAGTGGGGTAACTGGGAGGTGTGGGGCCTGGGGACATCACCTGCAGCAGCCAGATAGAGCAGTGACGCTGGGACGTGGGGCACCGAGCCGTGGGGGCACTGGCACCATCCCACACCTGCCTCCAACAGTTCTGTGGCAGCTCTGCCTGGAGCATCAAGGACAGAAACACCAAAAGAAGGGCTTAGTGGGGCACCTGCCTGTGGCTCCGAGGAGGCTGAAGGCAGAGCAGCTGTCTGGAAATGTTGTGCTGGTGCACAAGAAGGCAGAATGGACATTTCTGGGAATCATCTCCGTGTAACCTCCTCTTTTCTTGCAGGTGTCTACTGATGGTCACACAGATTGCTCACAGAAATCCAGGGTTGTCTGCTTCCTGGCTGAAGAGCCTAAAGATCTGGGCAGGAATGGATTTCTTTACATCTAGGGACTTGGAAAAAAAAAATCAAGCCCATTTTCTAGAAGGGAAACATTAAAATAAGAAAAGAAATGCAAATCCACTGATGCTATTTAATCAAGACTGAGACAGGTGGCTGCAGCTGGAAAGCCAGAGAGATTACAGAGGACCTTTATTGGGCCACAGGAAGGACCTTCAATAAGTTCCAACCTATTTTGTAGCTATGTGGTAGGGAAACAGCTCTGATGGTGAGAGAACTCATCCCCAGAGCTGACTCATACTGACCCCCACCCAAAAACAAAGGATAAGAGCAAGTTAGGCTTTCAGGAAAATCTGATCAACAAAATTAACATCTGTTATGGATGCAGCTTATCCTTCACTGCACATGATCAATAGAATGGAAAAATAACCTCCTGTTTCAGGAAAGAAAGCACATGGGTGGTTCCCATTGAAGGGGACACCACAGGGCACCAAGGACAGCCAGGGGTGATGCCCCCTGTGGCCTGGACTACAGCCCCTGAGCACAGAGCAGAGCTGGAGATCAAATGCTGGTACATCTAAGAGCCCAAGTCACCAGGTGATTTCATGGTGACATGGCCAGAGCTGGAGACCAGCATCCTGCAGCACCCCTGGGACAGGAGCTGGCAGCCTCATGCTGGGCTGAAATGGGCTCTTGGGCCGTGGATGTGGATGGAGGCCACAGGTGAGGATGCTGATAAAGCCCACTAGGGTGCTGACAAAAGCATCCCCACATCATTAGCCATAACTCATCTGCAAGAGGGATCAGGCAAAGCACTCCCAGCTTCTCTGGCCAGCGCCTGAAGGATTTCTCCCTGATATTCAATCTAACCCTGCCCTCTGCCAGTTTGAAGCCGTTCCCCAGTCCTGTCACCACTCACATGTCAGCCTGAGGGCACTTCACAGCCTGGTACTCTTGGGCTTTTCATTAAATCCCATCAGAGCAAACCCAAAAGAGTTCTTGCCGCAAGAACAAGCACGTGGAACAGCATCGCTGGGCAGACACTGCTCCACAGCAGACACAGAAACAAAGGCAAAAATATGAAGGGGAGGTAGATCAACGTTACCAGCCAGGTGCTGCAAAGAGAGAAGGAAATATTCCCTCCATAAGCCGCCCCATCCCCAGGAATACCGAGCGGGCTCTGGCAGAACACACGGCAGGCAGCAAACACATAGCAGGCAGCTTCCACCAGAGGCTGCTCGATGGCTTCGAAACACCTCCTCTGCCGGCAGCTGCCTGCAGGACACAGCCCCGGGACATCGCCCGGGTCAGGATTTGGGAGCCCGCAAGCTCGGGGGGCTCCGGTGGCCCTGGGCAGCGCTGGGTGCTGGACCTGAGGGGTGGAACATCATTACCTGCAGAGCCAGGGCAAGGAGGCTGCTGGCTGCTTTTCTCACCTTGAAAAGGTGGAAAGGCTCTGTAAAACTGAGACAAGGAGAGGATTAGCTAAGCCAGTAGTTTTCTGGTGTTATAAGCATTTCAATTACACTAAATAACAAAGGCAGCCATTGTGGGCTGTGGTTGGGCCACTTCTCCCTGGATTTGCATGGGGTGGCACTGGCTGACACAGGGTGCAGGTGAATGAGAGATGCTTCAACCCTGGAGGTCACCACAGATCTCAGAAACATGCACAGAAAAAGCTACCTTGAATTTCCGTTACTAAAAGATACAAACCCAGATCAGCTGGGAAAAGGGCAGCCAGGTGTGAGGGTTTTCTCTCAGCGGGAAGGAGAAGCAGATGAGTCCTTTCCGCTCTGGCTCACCTTCTCCAGCCTACACCATCTGGGCTGCAAATGCCCTGGGCGTGCAGCTTTTGCCTTCCAGGGTGCTGGGAATGTGCAGGAGAGTACAAAGACTTCATCAGACTGGGTGGCAGCTGTTCTCAGTGAAGTGCAAAGGGGTGGTGGGAAGGTAGCTGTCGAAGCCAGGCTTTGGCACTACTTGTCTAGTCAGGAAACACGCTGTAAGTTTTTGTGATCCCACCTAAATTCACCTGTTCCTGTTGCTCGCATTTTGCCAATAAACAAAAGTCTAAATACTTTGTACCCTGAAAGAATTGTCTGTCTGTGTGGATGCTGGGGCTTGCAGAGCTCAGGGTGCCTGGCTCCCTGCTGAGGATGCTGAGGGCTGGGTGGGCTGTGCCAAAACTTGAAACAAGCACTTTTAAACTTTACAAAAAAGCTCCTTTTTTTGGCTCATCCATGTTCATGCCAGCTCTCAGCTGGCAGCAGCTCAGCCCAGGCTGGGGATACACAAATGAGTTGAAATCTTGGGGTGGTTCTCTTCACCTCTGCTTTCCCCTCCTTCCGCAAGGAGGAGATTAATGCAATTAGGGTTTTGTAACCATTTCCTCTCTACCATGAAAACATGTCGGGGGAGTTCGCAGCTGGCTCCCACTGCCCAGGGATGGAGGACAGCCAGGCAGCCCCTCTTCCAACTTGCATTCCTATCCAGGCTGGACCAGGATGTCAATCTTGTCCAAAATTCATCTTCTTTATCTATGGGTAGAGGGGAGCCAGGTCTTTTTTCAGCTGGCTCCCTCTTGACTAAACCAAGGAGGACCCCACTGTCCTCTTACACCTCCTGGCTCTCTTTTAAGTGATCATGACCCATAGTTTGAGAAACTCTGCACTTAATAGTCCTTCCTGTCTCTTACTCCTCCATCTCTGCTCTGTCTTCTGCAATATCCATTTTCCCTTGCTCCTCCCTCCTCCCCTGGCCAAAAAGAAGTAAAAAATTAAGTGTGAATTTCAGAGCAAAAGATGCTTTTGTGTTTTTTTTTACAGAGACACTGAGAAGTGAAGGCAAAACCCTTCCCATAAATTATAGTCCCATGAAAATGGCTCAAATTGCACGGAGTTTGCAAATTACAGAAGATGCAAATGTCAGTTGAAGAAACTCTGGCAGTAAATATTTTTCTCAACTGCTTCGTTAGCAGAGCTTTTCACTGGGAAGGCTCCTGCTCTCAAGAGCTGGGGAAGGATGACAGCTCTTAGGCTTTAAATGGTTTACCCATAACACACGACTATGTAATTTATCCCTCTGTAATTAATTAATCAATAATATCTCAGTATTAAAGACAAGAAAACTTTTTTTGAGCTTAATTTCTGGCACAGATCCTTGGAAAGAAAGAAGCTCCATAGCTCTCCTTGGCTCTCCCTGACGTGTTATCTCCAGCATGGCAGCACCTGAATACCCAACATGGGAACCCTGAATATGCCAGAGTTGTTTTTTTCTCTCTTTCCATCTCCTCTCTCCCATGATGGAAAACCAGCAGCAAAGTGCTCATGCCACAATAAAAAGCAGGAATGAGATGATCTGCCGGAGTCCAGTTGAAGTGGAAAGAGCAAATGCCAAACCAGCTGTGGAGCATCTAATCTACTAATATTTCACTGGTTTTTCACCAGTCTCTAAATTTTTTTTTTTATTTTTAAGGAAAAACCCTAGAAAACCTATATTATTTGGTTTGCAGGGGTGTGTGATCGACTTTTAGGCAATCTACAGTAGCTCTTCATCAAGTGTGGCACTGTCAGCGTGTGGCTGTGCTGTGTCTGGGATTTATGTTCCTTCCTCCCAAGCACAGATAAAGACAACAATGTCCCAAGTGTGTAAAAGAACCGCTGCAAAATCCTTCTCCAAGTGAAAACTCCTTTGTGGAATGTGCTAGATTTGGGCCAACTTCTTCCCCACCAGGGCTGTGTCCAATTCAGAACTTTCCAGGCGTGGGTTATTGCAGGCTCCCCTTGCCTGGGTGCCCCCCAGGAGTCTGCCCCTCATATAACTCCTCTTGGGAAGTATTTTAGCACGTTCCTCTCCACCACCTGGCAAAAGCAACACCCACTTCGTGCTCTTTGCAGCAATGAATGTGAACCTGGGAGTGAAGGGCTTCGCTGCCTGCCCCCGCTCTGGCCTGGCTGCTCCCAGCCCCATGATTTATGCTTTGATTTGGGAATGCCTCTTCCTGCCAGGTGATCACATGGCCCCTTGCCTGCACGTTATTTCTGTATTTGCTTTTGCTTCCCTTCCCTCCCTGCTCCCCCCTCAAAATGGTTTTCATTTTTATTAAAGCAATTTATTCTAGCAGTTGCCAAAAGCTTATCGGGTTCGGCACACGTTCAGACAAGTTGTGTATGGTGATTTTGGAGTTGGGGGGGGTGCTTGGGGTGAAGAAAATGAATGAAAGCAACTCCAAAAAGGCAGTTGAGCAGGGCTGGAGTGATCGTGGCCCAGCTCCAGCACCAAGATTTCGGCTCCAGTCAAGGGTGGAGGTCAGGAGCAAGACAGTCTGCATGCAGCTGGGGAGGACCAGAGAAGGGTCAGAGGGAATGGGGAGAGCTATTTCCACCCCCTTGAGCTGTTTGCCATGGGGCCACTGCCAATCTGGAGCTGTTGGTATTTAAAATGGCACGCAGAGAGGCATCCCTCCTCCCTCAGAGGTATGTTAATGAGCATCCTGTTAAGAAACTCCTTGGAAACTTCAAGGGAAGACAGATCCTCTTGGTTGATAAATTAATTTTCTCCCTTTGCTTGACCCGTCAGTCTGTGCTGCCAGCAACGTTCCCATTAGCTTTGGTGGAGTTTGCCAACATTTGCTGAGATCCAAGACCCATAGAAATCCACTGGAGCCTTTCCATGGGTCTCAAGGAGCTTTGGGTCAAGTCTTCTGCCTGCGGGATGAGGCTCGGGGTCTGTGCATTGGCTGCCTGCTCGGAGCCTGCCGGTGAGTGATGAGCTGTTGAACAATGTCTTCATCTCTGGGCAGGGCTGGGAGGAGGGATGGGGATGCTAACTGGAACCAGCCTGGAATGAAGTCATTTGTTTCGCCACGCTGTTTCCCTTCTCCTGAAGGTTCCCAGGGAGGGAAGTGCAGCTCACAGGCAGCGATGTCTGCAAAATCCCAGGGCTCTTACTTCATTGTGTTAAAGCTTCACAGCCTCCGAGGACATCACCCAACTCCACGGATTGCCCCACACCATCGGTCCCACCACAACAGTCCTCCCACTGCTGCTTTCCTGCAAACACCGTGGCTCTGCTGGGAAAGGGCTGTGGCAAATGCCAGCAGCATGAGGCAAAGCACGGCCCCTGGGACGGCTGCCCTGTCCTGCCCAAAGAGAGTGAAAAATCTCCAAACCGGCAGTTTTCGAGCGCTCCTTGCGAGGCAGCTAAACACGGCTTTTATCAGCAAATGAGAGCTTGCAAAGATAACACTTCAAAGGAAACACGTTCTAAATACACCTTTAAAAGCCTTAAAATGTAATTCCATAAATGTTTGTGTTACTCGGGCAAGAGATAAAGCCAAGTGGTATTGCTGAATTGTAGTGGGGCTGAATACCTGCAAACTTCCCTCGTGTCCCTATCAGATGAATGGTTCACTTATTAATCTATGTCTGGGTGCAGTGGAGCCCTTTCCTTTCTCCACAATCTTTTCCCCCCATCTCTGCGTGCTGGCCACTTTGTTGCTCTGACAGGACCGGGGTATGGGTGTGAATCCCAGCAGGATTTTGTCCCTGGGTTGATACAGAAACCCTGTCCCTGCAGCTGCACCCCATGCCTGAAGATTAATAAAAACCCCAAGGCTGTGGAGAACTAACAAAAAGCAGTTGTCATTTAATTGTTGATGCTGATCCCAGTGGTTTGGAAGTGGTTGATCCCTCTTTCCTCTGCTGTAGGTGGATCAGGACGGTGACGGCTCCCTGTCCCAAAGGATGGACTGCAGGGGCCATATTTACATAGGTTTAGATTAGGGATTAACAAGAAATTCTCTCCTGCGAGGGAGGTTAGTCAAAGGCTGCCCATAGAAACCATAACTGCCCCATCCCTGGAAGCGTTCAAGGCCAGGTTAGATGGGGCTTGGAGCAACCTGGAATAGTAGAAGGTGCCCATGGCCATGGCAGGGAGTTGGAATGAGATAGTCTTTAAGGTCTCTTCCAACCCAAACCATTCTGTCATCCTATGATTCTATGATATTTCAGCATTATAAAAATCCTAGGAGAGATTCCTGACATCCAAGGACTGTGGGGTACAAATATTCCATTTCAGGTTTTTTGTTTGTATTAAAGAAATAAAATCAGAAAGACGGGATGGAAGCAGCCTGAATTTAAATCCTTCCCAACACTGTGATCAAATGAAAATGTCTCCCACTAACACAATCCCAGAGAGCCTTGGCCCTGCCTGGGTCAGGAGTGAAGGAAATCGCTGAAATCTCTGCTTTTCTATGAGAGCTCTGTGCTGCTGTCGCTGCGGGCAGCTGGTGACATTACTGTGGGTATGTGTTTACATGGGGTTGAGAGTCTGGGGGGGACCGAGAGAGTTTTCCTATTAATTTCCCTGTAGCTTGTTTGGTCCCTGCAATGGTTATCAGGGAGGGCAGCGTGTCAGAACAAAGCATTGCCCTGACATCTCGCAAAATGTTGAGCCCTGGAAGCATCAATCCCAAATCTATTTTAGGAAGTGGGTCCGCCCACGCTGGCACATGTGCAGCCCTCCAGCTGTCTGGGCTGGCAGCAGGATTTGGCCATTAGTGGAAGATTTCGTGCCTATTCACCCAATCCACCCTCGACTTTGGCTCAGCAGTTTTCCCGCAGCTCAGAATGGGGGGATCTGCCCGGGGTCCCCACACCCATCAGTGACCAGGGGCACATAGGAGCCAGGTAAAGGGACTTGTTTCTGAAGGGCTGCACAGCTCTGAAGTTTTTTTCCTGTGTGAGAGGAGAGATGAGAAGCTTTCCAGCAGAGCCTCTAGTCCCCACCCACAGGCAGGTCCCTGGCAGCACTAATGGTCCAGGAGTGGAAATCGATGGTGGTGTAAAGGCAGAACAAAACCAAACCCTTGTCTGATGGACAAAATTTTTCCAGTGTATCATTCAGTGCATTTAGTCTTACATACTTAATTAAATTCTGAAGGTGTTTTCTTCTTTAACCCCCCCACATTCACCATTCTTTGACCTGTCAGACCACTTTTCAGTTCTCTTCTTTCTCCCAAAAGAAAACCCTCTGGATTTCTTTAGATGTCAGAAAGCAAGACTTTGAATATTTGGATTTGATCCAGAAACATTTCACTCACTCAAAGCCAAAGGAAAGGCATTTGCCTCTTTTTTTTTGTTTTCTTTTTTTTGCACTGCACAGTGCAGGAAGATGTTAGAAAGGCAGGGATGAAGCATGGCCCAGGGTGTACCGCATCCCTGGGACCTTGTCCTGTTGGAGCCACCACTAGAACCCAACAAAACCCAGCTGTTTTCCCCCCTAACACCCATACAGTCTACAGGGAGCCTTGATGAGGACATGCTTTGCAGGGAAGGCTGCTCTACCCTGCAGAAAGTGTCTCTGGAAGCCCTGTGACCAAGGGATGGCAGCTGGGAGCCACCCGCGGGGCTGGGAGATTGCAATCAGGAGACAGCAGAGATGAAGGATGGCAGAGGGAGAAATCCTGTGTTTTCTCTCAGGGAGGTGTTTTCTCTCCTTTATCTGGTGCACAAGCCATGCAGGCTGTGTGTGCGTTAACTGTCAGTGCCTGGGACATTTCACATATTCCCTGCTGCTCAACGTCCCAGGGCAATCCCAGAAAAGGCAGTGGCTGCAGCAGCACCATTGGCAGCTCAAGAGCTTTAGCTGCAAGGGTTGTAAGCACCCATCCTTCCCAAAAGTCCCTTTTTGAATCCTAATTCTGTGCTTGCTCAAGGGCTCCTCTGACTCCTGGTGCTCAGGACGAGTCCCCAGCCTGTGGGGTTGACAGGTCAGTGCCACAGCTCAGTAAACTCCAGTCATTAATGGTAAATAAAGGCTTATTCGTTTGTGTAATCTTTCTTAATTACCAAAGAAAAGCAACTGGTCTGAGCCCACCCAGAGGCTGTGGTGTCAAACACTTCTCCCCATGGTGATTGATGCTGGGTCCCCAAAATTCCAACTGATAGGAGCATGTTGAGTGAATCCTGATGGACAGGAGAGGGCACCTGGAAGGGGCACATCAACCCAGGGCTTTATTTTCAGCCCAGAACTCCTCAGCCCATGGCTGGAAGTGGTTTCTACTAGGACAGGATCATTCTTACTGGAACTGTCCACTCATGATAAGAAAACACAATAAAATGCCACTCCTATTATTTTTGCTTTCCAGGCCAGGATACCGTGTTTCATTGCAAAGAAGCTACTTTTTATTTCATTTTACCTGACAGTTTTATGCTTTTCTTCCTACAAGAGGCAAGTGCTATCCATGGGTACTGCCCAGGATTTCAGATCTCTGTGTCCATTTGGTCCTCAGTGGAAATGAGGGACAGATTTCTTTAGTTGTGTGACATCTTTGCAGCATAAATTGCCTCATGTTTTACAGCCCTGACTTGCAGCTTGCTGTGCATGCATGCTGGAGCTGATGATTTTTGACTAACAGTGGTATTAAATCATCAAATAAAAACTAATGAAGGAGAGAGACAAAAAATGTGATGATGATGAGGGGGAGGAATTCAGAGTAGCAGAGGGGGCCAGGCATAACCCATCCAGGGCTGCTAAATTTATGCATGTGTTAATTAACATTTTGATTCATTAAGCTTTGATTCATGGTGGGGATTCATGGACAAGAAGGGAATTCAGGAGCTGGTGCCAAGCAGAAGTTGTTTCTCCATCTCCCACACACCCATTCTTGTGCTGGTGAAGGATAGAAATGGATCTTAAACTTAAGTGGAAATAAAAAGAAGGTGTAAATGGCAAGGTTTGGGGGTGCAAGGCAAGAGTGGAGGCACTTGAGAATGGCCACAGAAATGCACGGACAAGGCTCCTGCTCACATCAGGTTTTCTGAGACATAGCCATGGTTAAGAGATCTCACCAAAATCTGACATCTGGGTGCCCCAGCCTTCAATTTTATGTGTACCTGTACAAAGCACTGTACATCTTCTCCTGGATGGCATTCCATGGCACAAAGAGGTTACTGCCATGGGGAGAGCCATGACCACACCACTCACGTGTAGCCAAGCGCTGAATCACCTGGGTCACCTTTATGAGATGCCATCAGTATGTGTCATATATATATTTTTTGCAGAAGGAATATTTCCAGGATGTTTTATAGAGCATTAATGTCCTTTATATGTATTGCTTCTTTTATGGCTTTGCATAAAAAGCCAGGTGTGCTTTTTTTGCCATGAATTCTGGCCACCTGGGACTGTGAAGAGAGAAGAGTTACAGCTCAAACATTTCAGAAATCTCTAAAATGCACCTGTAATGGTCTCCTCATCCATCACTGCACTATTATTTTAAGCTTCAAAACCCTGGGACATCCCAAGGCTCCAAGTGAGCATTGCTTGTACTCTTTTCACACCCTCCTAGAAGTTTTTAACCACAATTAAGAAGATGGACCAGCTTCTCATGGGTGTAAACCAGCCCAGCACCAGTCCAAGCCATCAAACCTGGCTATTGTACGGCAGCTGAAGACTTGACCCTGAGATCTAAACAAGGAAACACTGATCCAAGAACCAGAGGGAAAGGAATGATTCTTCTTGAGGCTCTTTGATACCTTCTCCTCTGTTCTCAGAGTGGGAATTACAAAGACTCATAAATACAGAAAATAACTTGATTAATTCTAACTCAAATTCAAGAAACAAAAGGGTCAAAATCAGAAACTGGTAGTTACTGTGGTCATTCTGTTTTGCCCAGAACCTATTGCCCAGCTTTTTTACTGATAATGCTTTTCCTTCAGAAAAAAGCCCAGCCAAGTTACTCTGCTGGCTCACTGTACTTTTAAGAAGTGGATTTAGCCTCATGAGGATGCATCAGAATTTTGATGTTTAGCAGAAAATAAAAATATTTGCACTCAGTTCATTTATGGAGCTGCACATAAAATCCTCCCCCTCAGGGCATTTCCAAGGAAAAGACTGGAAATAAAAATATAAATTCTAAACAGCAGTAAAATGTTTATCGCTTTGGGGGTTATGAGTGTTCAGCTTTTATTACTACAAAAATCAATTTACTGATCTTGGGTTTACTGCAAAATCACAAAAGTGAAAAGCTGAATTCATTTGCTGTCCAGGGCTTTGCTGCTTCTCCCTTCCCATGTCTGGGGAGAGATGAGTCCTGCACGTCCCCGCTCCCTTCCTCCTCCCCACCACGGCTCCTCTCCTGACACCAGCAAAATTTCCCTCCCTGCCTGGCTGCCCACCTGCGCCCCTCTCACTGCACCTCTCCGAGGAGACCAAGAGTCCAACCTGAAAAAACAAAGTCTGAAAAGAGCTAAGGAAATGGCCAATTTCCTCTGGCAGGGGTTTTGGTTGTCTCAGGAGCCCGTCAGGCGCTGCAGTTTGGGATGGGGGTGCAGGATATGGCTGAGGAAAGGGGCTGCTGAAAGGATCCTGCGTGTGAAAACATTCATGTGGACTTCATGTGTGGATTATCTGCTGGAAAGTGCAATTCTGCATGCGCAAAATAATATTGTGATGTTGTGTTAGTCATTCCAATGGTCAAAACACTAAAATAATAAAAAGAAAGAAAGGAAAAGTAGATGCTTAGATGTCACTCCACTGTGACACTTCAGCGGGTATCACTCAGTGCAACCCAATGCTTCCAGGTAGCCACTCCTCTATTTTAATTTCTGGAGTTTTAAGGAAAAAAAAAAAAAATTAGTGCAGGTTTTAATAGATTTAGTGGAAAGCACTGCAAAGAGTTTGGACAAAAATCTTCAGGCTTGCTGTCCCTCAGCAGTGGCCACAAGGGATTCATGGCCGTGCTGCTGTGATGGTAAAACTTTGCAAATCCTTCACAGTCTGACACATTCACCTCCCAGAGTCCCAGCTCTCAGTCAATCCAAGTATTTCAGGCAAAGAGAATTTCAGCCCTGCTGATGATTTCTGGGAAAAAAAATGAGGCAGAAACCCCATTTTTTCTCCAAATATTGAAGGAGGGCTGGGTCAACTCTACAAATAGTCAAAGCAAATGTTTTGGGGAGTTATAAGGAGGATGAAAGCTGCTGAACCAATTGAGTCAGCAAATATCTGGGGATAGCAGCAAATTCTGGGAAGGAGAGGAGCAGGAGAGTGTGTTGGGTGGGAGGGTGAAACTCCCACCTGATATTAATAGTTTTGGCCCGCTCTCCTTGCTGAAATGTGATCAGAAAGACACGGAAACTGTGCAAGAGGGAAGGTTTGTACATGCTGTGCCGGCACTGGCGATGGGCAGATTTAAATCTCATTTTGCCACTGCGGTGACACCCCCAGCCTTTGCACTGCACTTCTGTGAGCTGAGCAGTTTGCTTCCATCCTTGCTAGGAACCCATGGGGCAGCCTGGATGTCTGAGAAGAGAACGGTGTCACTTCTGTGTGCTCTGACAACACGAATGTGACCCACCCCGGAGGCAGGTGGGACTCCTGCCCTCTCCCTTACACCTCCCACTGCCCCAGCAGTCCCACCCCAGGTGGGTTTTCCAGCTCTTGTACCTAAGCAGCCTCACAAGATTTATCTATCTATCTTGCAAAAGATGGAAAGTGCTTTACAATTGTTCCAGGGGTCATCTGATAACCCTGTCAGGCTTAATTGTGCCGTAATCAAATCCCCCCCGCACCCTGGCACAGGGCAGGATGAATTAATTGAGAGCAAACACCACTGGCAGACCCCACCAACATGAAAGGCATGAGCTCACAAATAATTCATTAAAAGTGTGCATGTTGGAGAGGGTTAATTTCCACTTCCTAAAAAAAAAAAAAAAAAAAGAAAAGGAAAAAGGGTGTCTTGGCTTGGAAGGCAGTAAATGAGATAGGGAAAGGCATTAAACTACGCCCTGAGGCACACAGACGTGCTCCTCTTGGCTCTCAGAGCACAGATAGCCCAGATCCTGCAGGAACAACCCCTCTGCTGGCAGGCGATGAAAGAAGGGAACACCTTTCCGTGCTGCCACCAGCGCCCCAGTCCCACACAGGGTGAGCAGTGTCCCGATTTCCAGACTCCTTTGACAATTAACACCCGAGTGTTCATTGATCAGAAAAGGTTTCACAGTAAATATGCCTGTTCACCCAGCTTTGCAAGCCAACAAGGATTCCACAATAAATATCCCCACTAATCAACCCTTCGAGCTACCGATCTCCAAAAAGAAAAGTGTAGATTTTATGTAGGTTATTTGACAGACTTCTCCAAAGCCGCCAACCCCTCGCTGTTCCCTCCAGCCGTGATAAGAACCATGAGGACACCTTTGCTTCCCATACAACTATTGCAGAAGTTCCTCAGAGCGAGCTCGTTTCCTCCAGGACCGGGAGGAGCAGCTCACATTAAATATGGGAAGTGACTGCCACCTCCAGCCCTCTGCCTGCTACTGGAGCCAACAGCTCCCAGCCCTGCTCGGGCCACTCGGGGAACCTGGAACCTTGTTTTACTGCCTGCTTGTGCTGGGGATATAAACAGCTGGGGCTGGAGAGCAGAAACACGAGATGGCAATTAGCCCAGAGCTATTAGCTGTGCCTGAATATCATATACTCCAAGCTTCCTTGATCCACTGGAATTTATATGACCGTTAATGGGCACTGTAAATTGCTGTCGGCATGGATAACTCAATCCTTGCTTTTTTTGGAGAGGTGAAGCAATGGGGGAAGTGGAGGGGAAGAGGGGAAGGTGGCCTGAGATGGACGTGAGGAGCTTTAAGGCACTGCTGTCTACTGGCATATAACAGATAATAAAAATATGCTTTAATTTAGAATGTAAGGATATGGTGTCAAAATAAAATGTCTCAAGGACAAGTAGGGAACATAAAAAAGTCATAGCCCATGCTGTGAGCATCAGCTGCACGTCATAAAGATACATTAATGGTATATTTCTTTAGAAGAAATTTTCATACTTCGGAGTTTTATGAGAAATAAGATTTTTAAATATCAAAAGTGGAAGTTTTATGATTGGAAGGGAAAAAATGTTCAGATGAATGTGATGGGAACAGCAAGAACCCAGAAATAAAATACTGGTACCTTTGGTGGTGCTGCAGTGACCAAGGGCAATGACCCTGCTGTGCTGAGCCTGGTGTGCCAACCCTTCCCTCCACCCATTCTGTAACCATGGAACCAGTGGGATTTTTTACTAAATGGGAGCATGGCCAGGCCCCAGAGATCAGAGATACAGGCATAAAATAATGTTGGATTGTAAAACAACAGGCAAGCAAAGCTGCTTAAACCAGATTCACTTATGTGCCAGTGGTCAAAAATAAAATCAATGAAAGAAATGAGGTTTTGATGTAAAATTCAAATGTTAGAGATAAAATCAATTAAACTGGGTTTAAACAGAATAAATGGATTATTCTGTTCTTATTCTGAGCTCAGAGAAATATTATAGAAAAGCTCACAGCTTTTTTTTTTTTTTTTTTTTTGGAGCATCTTTTCTTCCTGGGTTCATTTGGGCTTTGGAACAAAAAAGAGTCCCTGGAGTTCATTTTTATCAGGGGGAAAAAGCGTTTTTAACCCAGTGACAAAAATATCCATTCCTATTGTTCCACTTCTCTGTCAACCGCTGGGAAGAATAACCTGGCATTTCCTTCCCATGTCCTGCAGCTAAATCTGCAGGTTTCAAGGGAAAGCTCACAAAAATGAGGAATTTCTAAAAATTTGGTCCCGTGTGCAACCATCAGGGGCAAGCAGCTGTTGTTGGCCACTGCTTGTGGCATGGTTCTAATATGAATTTCACTGACATGATTCTGAACAGAAGCAGGGTACTGGGATGCTCCTGAGCTGGCTTGCAATCATTGGCTGCTTTAATATGTGTCTTCAGAGAGTTAAACTGAGAGAGGGCAGGTTCAGATGAGATATTAAGAAGACATTTTTCCCTGTGAGGGCAGTGATGTCCTGGCACAGGGTGCCCAGAGGAGCTGTAGCTTCCCCATCCCTGAAAGTGTCCAAGGCCAGGGTGGATGGAGCTTGGAGCAACCTGGGATAGTGGAAGGTGTCCCTGGCCATGGCAGGGAGTGGAATGAAATGAAATGAAATGAAATCCCTTTGAACCCAAACCATTATAGGATTCTATGATTTTTTTTTCTGCAGCTCTTCTTATTCCTTAAAGATGAAGAGATTCTGCTGCAAAGCAGAGCAGAAGGGTCTGAAAATGATGGACATTGCTTGCCCAGATTGCGCCTGGGGTCTCATGTTTGGAGGATGGTGCCTGCCCTGTTCCAGCTGAACACAAAAGACCATGTGAAGAGAGTTGGGCTGCGTGGTCAGGCTGCCAGCGCCCCTCCAGCCTGGGAATGGCAGATCTGGAGCAAGAAGGACTAAAATTCCATCCAAACCTCTTAGAAAGGCATCTTTATCTCAACTATAAAGCCAAATTTGCAATGTCTTTGAGAGTGCATTGTGCTTGGGTAGTGTGACTGCTCATGGTGAATGACTGTCAATGCCCTGCATCCAAAACCTCTCTCAGGGTGCTCAGTGTCCATCAGCAAACCCTCATGGCCCACAAAAAGAGATTCCTCCCTCCTGGCATTTAAAACCTGTGCTCAACCCAGTCGTGCAAAAATTGCAACTGTGAGCATTGCTCCTGTAAACCTTTTAGGAGGAACATCCTTAAAATAAACCAAGCCCTGTTCTGTTGGACTCCCAATGCCACAACAGCATACCCAAGGACCAGGAGGATTCTCCATGAGGATAAGGTGGCACCCCTCTTCCCCATGGCCCATTAAATGTGCCTACCATTCATTGTTGGGCTGCTCAGAGCCTTGTGTGGTCCATTATATTTTATGCCAGTTTCCTAAACATTCACAGTTAAATAAACTATGATAACACTTCATAAACATTTTTCTAACATGCAGAATGTTTGACATGAATTTCAGCTATTTTAAAACTAATAAACAATTGTCAATTGGATGTTGGAGACTAAGCAGAAGCCACAACTGTTCTTATGGAACATCAAAGGCATAATAAATATCTGATTTTTTTTTTTTTAAGCGAGGCTTTTGCCTGTGAGCCTCTGTCAAGAGTGTAGAGGGACGAGCTCTGGGACTGTGTGTTATTGACTGCTGTGCTTTGGGTTTTCAGCAAAAAATAGGAGAGGTTACACTTCATGGGATCAGCTTGCACCTCAGAAATCTCCTGGTGTTTTGAAAACAAGCTGAGCAGACACCAGGCTCCTGAAAGTGCAGATACACTTCCTTCTCACAGGTGAAAGGCACCTTGCAGAGCCTCACTGGTTCTGCCACTCCTCTGGCATCACTCCTGGGGTGAGCATTAACAATGGCACCTTGATGGCCCAAAACCCAATTCCCAAAGGGCATCTCTGGAGGATTTTGCACTCCTGCAATATCCACACCATGTCTCTCAGCATTTGGGACAGTGCCACCAGGCAGGGATAGCAGCACAGAATCAGGGCCCTGCAGCTGCCCCAAGCACTTGCAGCTCCTCCCCAGAGCAGGACCAGCCCTTTGATCATGCCCTGATGGGCGGGAAGGGGAGACAGCTCAGAAAAATATTTGTCAAGAGAAATACCACGTTGGTGGAATATTTTTTTCCTGAGGAGTGCCCTGGATTGGGAAAAAAAAAAAAAAAAGGAAGAAAAAGCTGATTTCAAATAACAGCTCATTTAGCAAGAGATAGTCTGTCTCCTTTAATCTATTGTTCACAACATCCCTACTGGTTAAAGGTTTCAGCCCAACAACAAGAGCTTGGGAGCTCCGGCAAGGAAACCAGCACAGCCTAATATTTATCTCTGGGCACATCCATCACGAAGGAGGCACCCCCAGCAGCAGAGCTATCAGGCCTGTGCTCATCTCTCCTGTGCCACGAAGGATGTGCAGTTCCAGAGAGATGAAAGCTGTTCCCCTGTTTGGGATGACGGATGGTGGCCAGCGTGGGGGAGGACTGCTGGGATAATTGTGCTGCTTTACAAAAAACTGGAGAGTTTTGGAACCAAATCTGAGGGAAACTTGTACAGTCTAAGGACCAGATGCACTGAAATCTCTGGTTTCTGCCATGACACAAGACAGAAGCACTGGGCAAGTCCTTTAAAGCTACCCGTGAGGCTCACAGGGATTTGGGGTGCTCTTGCCAAGCTGCTACAGAGCCAACAATCCCCAATGCAGGGCTGTCCTTGTGCCTGAGCAGCTCTGCCTCCTGGAGCCCCTCTGCCCTCACAAATCCAACACTCAATAAAACCCCAGAGGTCCATAAGATGAGGAAACAGGAAGGCATGAAGCTGTCGAGTAGCTCTCCCACCCTTCCCCAGCGCTGTCTGGGGGCTCCCAGGTGTGATGCCCAGGAAAACCACACAGGGAGCTGCTGCAGCTTCCACTGGCTGGATGCTGCTCTTCTCCACCTGACAAAACCCGCTCGAAATTCACACCTCAGCTCATGCCACTGCGAGCAGATGTCTCGTGCTGCTGCTCAGGCTTTGTTTTAGTCCCTTCTGCTCTGGGATGTCACTTCTTGCTGACATATCTGTGCCTCTTACATCTGTGCTGCCGCTGTCCCCCTGCGCCAGAGCCACAGGAAGGTTTTTGCTGGGCCATTTTCGCCCCTCCTGCCCCGGCTGGCTGGGACAGGGCCGGCACCCAGCTTTTCCCACCGGCAGGAAAAGGCTGGTGAGCCCCTCTGGAGCCAGTCTGGCTGCTCTCGGCCGAGCTGGGCGCTGGGGCAGATAAGTAAACACTTGCAGCTCTGACATAAATTACTTTAGTCCTTGACAGCAGGACACTGACCAGGGTCGCCTGATAAGGGAGGGAAAGCCTTGCATGTCTCTCAGTCCCACTCAGATATTTCACAATAAATGTCACTGGGAAAGAATAGACACTTCTGTACCCATTAGGCAGCTGCATGTTCCTGTCACCTTGAGAAGAAGGGACGCATTGTCAGAGCTGTCGGAGCAGGCAGGAACCAGCTGTTAATCTGCTCTGACATCCTTTTTCACAGAGCAAGTGTGAACGGGGCGTTGCAAAAACCCAGTGGAAAGGTGATTAAAAATAGGCCCTCCATGAACATCTACAGGGTCTGTCGCTGTGCTGCTGCTGGGCAGCCAGAGGAGCAGGATGGAGGCACCAGCTCCTCCTGGTCTCAGCTCCATCACGCTCCTCTCGTGCCCGTGCCTGTTTCCCCTCAGCAGGAGTCACACTGCCCAAGGACAGGCCATTTCCCTTCCCTTCTGAGGGTGGGCTGAGTGTTTCGGGCACTGATTGCTCAAGCCCAGGTGACACATTTGCAAAGCTGACAGTCTAAAGATGAGCTGGATGGAGCAGCACTGCTTCATCTGGATGGGTCCTGGCAGACATAACCGTGGTACCTGAGGATGCCACCAGCTCCACCAGGACACCCTGCTCCCCTGGCAGACATCACCCAGGGGAACCTGCCTGTGCCAGCAGCGTCAGTGCGCAGCTCTGTCACTGCTCTGGCTGAGGGGGCCCTGTCTTGCAGACCCTTGTTGCAGGGACTGCTCACATTGATGACAGAGACGTGGGACAGAGATGCTGGGAGCAGGTACCCAGGGAGCCAAACGTACCTGACGGAGGGCTCTGGAGTTCCCAGCGAGTTCACCTGGGAACGTCTGTGGCTTCATTGCACACAAGGTCTGGGCAAGGAGCAGTGTGTCTGCTCTTCCACAGGTGCTCTGGAGAAAGTGGGATGTGTGGCTGGAATTGTATTATGTGCTCATCTTAGACTCTGGTTTCAAATGATTTCCCAAGTCACAGATCCCTGCCTCCACACCATCTCCTTTTCTTAGGGGCATTACTGACCAAGGTACAGATTTCTGTGGTGGAAATGGGTTCAGGGTTTGTCCCAGTGGGTGAGATCCCTGCACAGCTCTTCCTGGGCTTGTTGCTTACAGAGAGACTTTGCTGGCCCGGCTTTCACTCCGTGTAAGTCACCTGTGCACACTCTGCCAAATCCTTCATCTATTCTTGGATCACCATGTCCTGCAGATCTTCAGGGCTTTGCTAAGAAGTTTTTTAGATACAAATCCCTTTTAGTACTTCAGATATTAGGAAATCTTGTATGGAAGACATCTGCTTAGTGTCTAAAGCATTTGGGGTACTCATTAAAGGGGTATTTCCCCTGGTATCTCATGTGTGACCACTGGAGGAGGATGCTGGCCAGCCTGGCTGCAGGCTGCCACACTTCTCCAGGATCCCACCATGGCACAGGCTCTGCCCCTCAAGCCCACACCCCCTTGGGGACCTGGCCTTGGCTCCTGTCCGGGTACAAATGGTCTGGCCAATGCTGAGAGATGAAAGCTCCCTCACAATCCCATGTTCAATATTTGATTGTGCTCCGCTGCTTAGCCTTTTAATGTGGTTCTGCTTATTTTTACAGGTTTCTCAATCTTCCCCCTCCCCAGATTGTTTATATATTTGGAAAGCCTTCTGTTTAGTGCCTGTAATACCCCTGACGTTCTTTCTCTGCAGTGGTCTTCCCTCACCCGCTCCTCTGCTGAGACTTAACTGGGATTTGTTTCAATACTAATCTCTCAAATTGTTTATTAAACCACCTCCTGATTTATCTACGACAGATTTTTCTTGAAGTTATAAAATTTCAATCAAAATTCCTCCGGGCATTTTGCATTCCCTTCTTACGATCACTAAATCCTATTTGTTCTTGGCGTGACCCCCCTTGGCTCCCAGCCCGGGCTGGGGAAGTGGGAATGCACATTGCAAGCCATGGCTCCAATTGCCCCCCTGCCCCAGCAACCTCCAGACAAGACTTCTGGAGTTGCTCTGCTGAAACCATTTCATCCCTTTCCACCTCCAGCCTCTAGCAAAGCTTCCCTGCTAGCAAGAGGGGGTTTCCTCATTGTTCCATCCCCTGGCACCTAGTTCCAAGCCTGTAACATGCTAAATAATTCCTCTTCCACCTTGGTGTTTACATTCTTCAGATACTTTCCACTGCTTTTCATGTCCCGACTCATTTGGCCCTTTGCTGGGGGTACGCAGCTCCTTTCATCTCCGCCCATGGAGCAGCCTCCCAGCCCTGGCTCCCTCCAGCCCGCCCAGGTCAGCAGCACCGGCACTGCCCAGGCTGCTTTCTCCCCTAAAAAAGACCTGTCCACCCACCCCAGTCTTTCTAGGAGAGGCTGGCCCAAAGGATGAGCTCATTCCCTGTGCCTGGTTATCCATCAAGGTTTCTGGCTGTCTCACTTCTCTTGGCATAAATCAGGTATAGATTGGATCAGGCCGTGTTTTATATCCATTTCTTGCCCCACAGGGAACACAGCTGACCAAAATCTTGGTTTGAAAGGCAGTCCATGGATGCACATGGCAAAGCTTCATCCTCCCTGGCTCTACTCTGGCTCTATTCCATCTTCCACACCAACACTCACTACGGCTTTTCCTACTGCCCAGGGCAGCTTTGAGGCAGAGATGAGGACAGAAAATATTTCACCTATCTGGGAAAAAACAAGTTTGCTGGTCAGCCCTTCAAACAGCTTTTGGGATCTATTTAAAAGGAAGAAAACCCTTTAATGATCTGAATACCAAATAATGTCACATCAGGGATTCAAATCCTTCCAAGGGCTTTATTCTTGACGTAATTTAATTATATATATTTACTAGAGCAAAGGAATGACAAGTCAGTCATTGGAATAACACATCTATGCAGAGAAGAAAAGACCCACATTTTTAGTTTAATAGACACTGTTTCCTCCAAACACAGTTACTGACAAAAGTTAGCCAAACTAAACAGTCCACCTACTATACACAGAGCACTTCAAAGAGAAAATTAAAAGAGGCAAAACCGATATGAGAGGATGAGGAATCACAGAGGATACTTATCAGGATCCCTTTCAGTGGATGTTCCCATGTTTTAGTNAAAAAAAAAAAAGGCAACAACAACAAAAAAGACCCCGGAACGTAAGCCTCTGTAGCTGATAGAGGATTTTCCTCTGGCTAGACACAGAGTCTTTAAAAAAGCTGTGGCAGAGTGTGGGATCATTAAACACCTTCAGATTCCTTCCCCACTGCCAATCACAGCATCAGCAACCGCCCTCTCCGCGGCGTCTGCTGATCCCACTTTGAAAACCTCCCCATTTATCACTGCTGGGAGAGATCCTGCTGAGACCGCTGGAGCCTGCTGCTTGTCAACAGGGCACCTTATCTTCTCCAAACATTTACTTAACCCTTTGTCTGGCAGGCCGGGAACAATGGGAGTTTGGGATCCCAATTCCAGCCCTGCCTCCGGCAGGAGCTGCCGGTCCCTGCCTGGTCATAGGCACTGGGATGGGCTGAGCCAAAGGAGGATGTTGGAGACCACCAGCCTCCAGATCCATGGAAAAGGTTACTTGCATCCTGGTACAGCAGAGGATTATTTTTGAAGTGTTTTCTACCAGAGACAGATAGAAGGAGCTTTTCTAGTTCCAAGCAGGTAATGAAATGCATCATCAGAAAATCAAATAATTCCCCAAAATCAGCTACATCAGCCCAGAGCTGCTGCAACTCTACTTGAAATGACATGATCTTCAGAAGATGTAGTTCTTGCTGTGTACTGCTCAAAAGATAATATAATTTTACTCTAAACTCATTGCCATTTTAAATAGAAGATTCCAGATGTGTCTTCATTTAACAACTTATTTCAAAACAGGTTTTCTAATAAAAGCTGGCGCTTTTTTTTTGAGTTTTCCTATGATGTAGTGAATGAACCAGACTCACAGGTTCCCGGTGGAGATGGGTCTGACACTTGGAAGAGGAAAATGAGATCTCAGCTCTTGACCTGCAGTGCACGAGGAGAGAAACCCAGAGGTCAGATGTGCACCAGCACTTACAGAGTCAGACAGCAGTGATGAGGCCCCTGCTGCCAGCAAGGATGCCTGTGGGGCCACAGATGAGGAATTTTGGCATTTTGGCATGAAGGACCCCAAGGCTGTGCATCCTCACTTGGTAACCAGCCTTTAGCAGCCCTGCAGCAGCTGCTGGCAGGGACAGACACACTGGCCCAGCAACAGAGGATGAAAATCCCTCAGGAACCTGAGGACATTGGGATGAGCTCTCCCAGCTCAGCTCTCCCGGTTGAGAACAACCTGCAGCAGACTGGCCTGGGCTGAGGACAGTAACAAATGGCTGTGTTTGAAGCTGAGTTTTAAGTCTTTGTGTTGTCGCTGTAACGCTTTGTGCCGTTATCTGTGACAAGAGCCGGGAGTTCACATCTTTATCTGGGAATAAAGGCTCACAGATCACGGCAGTGTTTGACAATATGACAGCCTTGGGAAATCTGGAATACAGAAGGAAACAAACAGCCCTTCCAGCAGAGCAGTTGTGGCAGACTGATGCCCCTTTCTCAATCCCAGTCTGGATTAGTAGGTTCTTTGAAGTGTTTTAATTATCTGCCTTTCAGGCACTGGTTACCAACCAGTCCGGAAGAGAAGTGAGCTTAGAGCAGGCCATCCCTCCAGGACAAGGGACCATGACCAGTGAGTAGGAAGCTGGTAACACCGGCAGAGAGCTCTGGTCACCTTCTGAAGGGCACCAGCATTTACCCTTCAAACACTGTCCACAGCAGAGCCATCAATGGAATTACTCCATGCCCTGAATTTAGGCAAGGGCCTTAATAGTACTTAAGCCAGCCTAAATTTCACTAAACTAGGAAGTTTGCTGTGGGCATTAGATTGGAAAATATGCACTGATTTTTTTCTAGTCAGAATTGGGCCCTCTACATAAAGAGAAGCTCTATTCAGAGCTATTCAATTACTCAGAGAGCTCCACCCTGGTCTCAGATCTACAGGAAATTTTCGTGATATTTTGTTACTTTCTGTCCCTTTTTTGGGCAGTGAAAGTGCCAGCTTACTCCAACTGATAACTTACTTTTTTATTTTTTAAAGACCTATGACTGAGAACTGGTGTTTCTTCAGTGCTTCTCCACCCCCATATGCCTGTTCTGCAATTTTGGGCAAGAAAGCACAAGCTTTGTACTGTTAAAATGGAGACAAGATTCCCTTGTCTTATGCCCTGGTGTTTAAGAGATGCTGTGATAGAGAGAGAAGGACATAGAAATAGGTCAAACAACTGGTGTTATATCTGCTTGAGGAGCAAGCATCCACTGTTATTCGTTTGCTTTTAAAAAAATGAAATAAATCAAGCCAAAAGAAATCCAGGGTGTAAGTGGCTCAGATAGCTTTGGATCTAGAGGGGCCTTTGATGGAGAAGGAAAGCAGACTTTGGATGTAGCTTGTACAGCCTTTACCCTGGCAAGAGCTATAGGAATGTGACATATATTTAGCCAGCATGCCTTGAACTTTAGAAGACACTGCTGTGCAACTCATCACTCCCATTCCCTCATGCTTTTATTGAGGAAGGCTCCCAGAAATTGCCAGACATCTGATGTATTCCTCTGGGGGTGAAGATAGTCCTTCTGGCACGGAGACACCTTTTGTTTTCACAGGGCGTTGCTGGACTGGCCGCTGAAGTGGCTGTCACACTGAAGCGGCCTGCTGTCCCGGAGCGGAGTGACATTCCTGTCCCCTTGGCAGCAGAAGCCGTGTTTCTGTGTGGTGGCAGCATTTGGAGCAGAGCCCGGCGTGCCTTGGCAGTGCTGGCCGGGGACCTGGCGGGGATCACCCGACACCGCCCGCCCCGGCCCCGTCCCACAGGTGATAACTGATAATCCCCCTCCAGGACAGGGGAACTGCACCCATCTTGAGCAAAGGGGAAGATGTCACCGTCCAAAGGGCTGAGTTCTGGTGTCTCCTGTCTGACTTGGGACAGAGGGGACACACCACAGTTCCACCTGTCCGATGTGCAGCCACAGTGCCCTGGTTTCAACACAAGCAGGATTCATTGGACAAAGGCAGCACAGCTGCCACTGCACTTTGGGTTATCACACAGTAGACCTATCAGTGCAATTAAGACTCTAACAGAAGCAGTTCAAGATGCTTTTCTACACCAGGGATTTAACATTGGCATTGTGCTGCCAGCGTACCCAGGAAGAGACAACCAGTCTGGAAACTCATCCTATGTTGCTCTTTCAAGCACTGAACTGAGTAAGTTTATTTTCCCCTTAATCAGAGCTATTTTGGTTTAATTTAAGAGAGTAGGATGACTAGCAGGAATTAAAAACCATAGAACTGCTTTTTCCTGCAGCTTGCAGAAGTCAAATCTCATCATTTCAGAACAGACATATCTGCATCAAGCCCACCAAGACAAGAAGTGATTTTTGAGTTCCCCCCTTCAGAACCCTCTTGCCCCAGCCCTGCCCAGAGCAGTAGTGTTGACCTAGTGGGGGCAATGTCAGGTAATGAGTTGGCTGCTGTGCAAGGATCACAGGCCTGACAGCAACTCACTGGGTCTGAGACATGAAGGAAGCTGGAAAAGGGCATCAAGCCCATGAAACCTCAGTTAAGACATCATGGGGCTTTGCCAAACAGTGATTACCTGGCTGCCATAGACCAGAAGATCAGCTGCAGTTGGTTACTACCCACCAGAGCTTCCTCACTGTCACACACTCAGCTGTGACAGAACCAGTAAGAGCCCTAGGATTGTGTTCTACACATGAAAAAACCTCCACATTATTAATTTAATTTGATGGAAGATGGCTATAAAGCAACAGGAAACAACATGAGATACATCCAAAACTGTCAACAGGAGCCACGGGAAGGATTGGAATAAGAATAATGGCTGAAAAGTGCTCAGCTGTTATCGCAACAAAACTACTAAAGCAGCCAGGACTGCCTGCATCACCCCAGTAACCCCAGGCACAGATAAATAACTACAGGTACAGCTCAACAGGTGAGCTTCCCCGGGCCTGTCCTGCCACAGCCGAGCCCAGAAACCCTGGAAGTGCCCTGTCCTCATCAGCACCTTGGGAAGAGGAAAAGGACAGGAACAGGAACAGGAACAGAGAGGTCAGACCCCATCACCACGAGGGAAGGGAAAAGATTTCAAGCTTCTCCAACAATGAATGAAGCACCTCTGGAAGAAGCCAGGGTTATTTCAGACCCTGAAGCTGCATTCCTGAGACAACACACAACTGAACACACTGCAGGGGCCCCAGGCATGAGCAGGTCTGTGGTTCTCACTCTCTCCCTTGTCCTGGGCTTGCTTGGCCTCTGAACCTCAAATGCTGCCCACCAGGAGAGCAGCAAGTGCTCACATGGGGTAAATGCTACATCACTGAAGGTTGCTGCTTACCTGAGCCCACCTGGGACCAGCAGTGCCTTCATCCCCCTGCTCCAGCAACATCCAAGCACCCAAATAACCTCCCTTATATATCCCAGCCCTTCCAGCCAGGGCTAGGGGATATCCTGCTCCTGTGCCCACCTCTCATTTGGGCTACACAACGCTGATGGAGCATCCTTTGCTCCCTGGAGGGAAGCACAGAATTAATATTTTATGCATAATTACTAATTTTTCATTCAGTGCCACTTCCATGAAGTGAGTCCAATCTGCAGCAAATTTGTCTGGAGTGATAAAAAAGTAATTTCAAGTTCCTACACTTTCATCGATTTAACATTTTTCCAAATAATCTTCCCAGTTCTTACATTGTTTGCCTACCTGTCACAGTCTTCTTTTGGACATAATTTTGTTACCTATTACTTTAATCCCAAAATGGCGAGGGAGTGCTACATGGAAAAAAAAAAATAAATGGGAAATAGGCCCAGCAAATGGAGTTAAGGGGAGATAGAAAGGAGCCAGGATCTGTCAGCTCCCCGGGGCCCTGCAGGATGCCTGGGAATGACAGACAGCATTTTCCTCAGACGAGGCCAAACACATTTCTTGATAAACTAATTAAGCTAATGTGTTGAAACAATGTGAGTGTGACTTGGTGCCTGCTCCTCTGTGCACGGCTGGGGCTGCTCCCAGGGCAGGAGGAGCCCTGTGGGGAGCAGAGCATTCTTCCAGGGGCGTGGGACCAAGTAAAGAGCAATCTGGGAGTGGGTCATGACCACGGTATCTGCAGTGCCTGCTCCAGGGACGCTCAGTGGGTGCCCACCTCTGGGACCACCGTGTGGAACAAGGATCACTTTATGGGGTTTGTCTGATACAAAGTGGGGTGCTGAGGTGGGCTGTGGCATGTCCCTGTCCCCGTTAGCTGGGATAAGAGCTCAGCCCCAACAACAGACGTGATGTTCTGTGGGTCACACTGGCAGGAGTATCGAGGGATGTGTTTCAGGGACCTTTGGGCAATAACTCTGGGTAAAACCAGCTGCAGGTTTTGTTGAGTTACTGGTGCTGCTGGAGGTACTGGCGGGAGCGAAAAGGGCAATGGTGGTGGTACCCTGGAGAGGAAGGAAGCCCAGTGCACCCAGCAGGTGAGCTGGGAGGCAGCTGCTTCAGGGTACCCAGAGCTCATTCTGTGTCCATCCCTTCAGCGCTGTGCCTGCTGCCCTCCTCCTCTGCTGACACATGTGATCTGGGCCCTGACCATGGGACACTTGTACCTTTAGATTTTCTCCTCTTTGATGACACAAGAGGCATCACTGAGTTCTACTGGATGTCCCCAGTATTTTGCCTTTGTATTTTTCCTGCAGCCAAAAATAATGAGCAGGAGAGCAGTGCCAGGGCAGCTGCTCCCTGCCTGGGCTGGGGACTCCTTCCTCCACCCCCCTGGAGCCAGACCATCAGCAGCAGCAAAATGAAATATTCCCATCCCACAAGCTTGCTCTCAGGATGAAGGATTACATCCTATCCTTCCTTCTCCTCCCTCTTGGTCCTCCACTGCCTTCCAAACATGACGTTGGGCCACGTGTATCCGGAGCAGCGTTTGCTCAGACATGACAACCTGGACTTGACCCCTGAGGTTCTGGCTCCACTGAGTCTTCCTGGCCATTTCGGGAGCAGGAACCTCTGTCAGCACTGGTGATGGATAGCTTCAGTGGGAGAGAGGCCCTCCAGACAAAAAGTCTCTCAAACTCAGCAACAGGGAAAAGTAAAATAGACCCTGAGCAGCAGCAGCTTGTGGCAAGCAGAATTTGTGGTTCAGAGCTGCAAAGGGCTGTCCCTCCTCAGGGGCAATTGATTGTCACCATCCTTTTCTGCAGCCTGTGGTGTGCTTGGAGAGCTGTTTCTATAGCCAAGCTATATGTTGGCTTTCAGGCTTTCCCACTCTTCACCTTAACCACCAAGAGCTGGAAATAAAGCAAATAGCACCAAATGTTTCTCTAGTGTGTCAAGAAGCACAGCTGGGGAGGGACCGTCCAGGTGGAGGAACTACCACCACAGACACAACACCTACCCAAGGCCACGGCTCTGGTTATTCACAAATGAGCTCCCAGGAATGAAGACAGTCCATGGGTATCTCCAACTAATTGTGATCAACCTGGCTTGACCGACAGATGAGTTTATTGTGTCAGGGAGGGTCAGGACAACCTCTGGATGGGAATCATATCCTCCGAGCTGTGCTATCTGCAAGGTGTCACTGAACTCAAGGTGATCTGGCATCCCTGCCCAGCACCCACCCCACCCAGCCCTGCTTGGGGTGGTGGCTTGCACTGCAGGAATCCCTGGAGAGAGACAACCTGATCTTGGACACATCAATCTCATGACTCTTCTGTGGTGTTGGGGAAGCCAGTGCAGCCAGAAGAGGAAATGAGGGCACAGGAGAGAGGATCTGACCTTGTGTTTCTGCCTCCTTTTCCAGATTAAGCCATTTCCTCATAAGAGACACACACCCTGCAGTCCAAATATTAGCTGAGTTTCCATTTCAGGCAATGCCATCAGCAGCAAACCCAACCCCGGCATGCGCCTGTACCTGCTCTCCATTGCATGACATGTTAACATTGAAACCCCATTAATTGTTCAGACAAGTCTCCCATTTGTGTATCCAGTGCAGATGGCAAGGTCCTTCACAGCACCAGTAGCCTGAGCCCTGGACTGGGGGAACATCAAAGCAGAGGGACAAGTCACAGCAACCCTTTGCTGCTGCCCTGACTCCACATGGACGTAAGCAGAGCAGCTCTGCTTCTGGGGACAGATGAATTCATGTCACCACCAGATCACACAATTCATGTTCCACCACCAAAGCAGCAACGAGCAGCCACGTTGTGCAAACCATTTCCTTCAGCTGGGGGTTCAAGGCTGGGGACCAATCCTTTGGGAATACTGGCTGTGACCAAGGAGTAGGGGTTGGTGCTGGATGGTGACTGTGCGTGCTCCAAACCCTTGCCCTTATTGCCCCTGCCCCTCATTCACCTGGTGCTTTATGATGGGCTTTGCTAACATACATGAAATTTAATTTCCGGTTATTAACCCACAAAAAGGTATTGCTCTTTTCAGAATTACACTGCTTCCAATTAGTGTTGCCCTTTGGTTTATGGTATGTTGTTTTTCTGGAAAACCTTTGAACCAGGCTGTGCACCTGCTGAAGGGCATTCTGGGGCTGTTAATAAAGATTAACCCTTTGGAGTAAATGCCTGTTCTGATTCATGAGGATTGCACCCTCACAAGGGAGGGGGATCTCAGGAAATCCTAGATAACTCTTTGCTTTCCCTTCAATTTTCTCCAGATATATATTTTTCTGCCTTGCCAAAGGTGGTATTCTTCTTTCCATTGTCCCGGTAGGTTGGTCATGACAAAGTAAGAATTTTCTTCAGAGGCTGGACATTCAGCCACTGCGCTCCTGCTAGAGAAAGCCTTTGGGCTGCCTTTGTTCCATCCCTCTGTAAAACTTGTATAGAGAAGAAAAAACTTGTGACAGCAAGGGGAGAGAAAGTGCTTGTCGTCACTTAGGAACAGTGATACACAAATTTATTTGATGTCTTGCTCATTGTTGACTCTCACTGCTCACCTTTTCCCATGCAACCATGAAATTTTATGCCTCAGAGTCAGCTTTAGTGTTTCTGCTTTCTTTAGTGTTTCTTATCATTTACTTGCCTCCTTACTGTCAGACTACCAAATACAAGGACAAAAGTGTCCTGAATGTGTGTATCTTCACTCTGACTGGCTTTCAGCTTATGTTTGTTATTACATTACATTTCTATTTTAATAGCTGCAAAGGCTGTAGTCTACTGTGTTCATTCATTTTGTTCCTTCTTTGGACCTTCCCCAGGCAAAATATTTAAAACCAAGGGAAAAAGAAGAAAATTTACCTTAGGAAATTTAGCTTTCGTTGCTGACTTTCAGCGAAACAGCTCTCTAGACTTCTTGCAGCTCCCCCAGGAGACAGATGGTTTGCAGTGTGGGTACTTGTGCCGTACCTCTGCAAGGCAAGTCTCATCTCTGAAAACCTACTGCTGAGTTCTTGGAGTGCCAATATGTGCAGAACTCCATTATCTCTAATTTCAAGCAAAAAAAGTGTTAATTAGAGTAATTTGTGAAGAGGTTTAGCATTTAGAAAGACCAGATCCACATGGATTTCATTGCGGTTCAGGAGCATCTCACCCCTCAGATGCAAACCCCAGTCAAGACCTTTGCGCTGGACAGGCATGGATCAGTACAATCCTTGGCCGTGCTCATTCCTTATGGAAATGGGTGCTTCATTCTCCATCTGTTTGAACAGTCTTGTTTAATCAGCTGCCCTGGACCAGTACATCCCCTAAAATCTGGTCTATAAAGCATCGAGGCCAAGACTCCCAAGTGGGAAGTCCGTGGCAGTTCCCTGTTTTTCAGCATGGCTGTATATCTGCAAGGACGAGCAGCGAGCTGAATGACTCCAACCTTGGTGGGTCTGAGGACATTAATTGTGAAAAGCAGCTGGGGAACCATCAAAGTAATTGCTCTGGGCTGATGTACGTGTTTCTAATGAGTCTCACTGCAGAGGGACTTATTCAGTGTCTGTGTTATTTACACAGGACAGCACTATCAGTAAAAGGCCTTATTATCTTCTCTGTATTTGTTTCTGTATCTTTCAGTTTAGCAACTCTCAAATTCAGTGTGGCTTGTGTTTTTTTATTATTTTTATAGCTTGTTTCCTCTTTAGTGATATTATCATGGAGCCAATAAAACTGCTTTCCTTCTACATCTGGTCAAGGGAAGATTTTGCTGGGTACACGAGTCATATTTCTGTAAATGCCTCCAAGTGAATATAAAAAGCTGTTGGAAGCAATTGAGTTTACTGTTGCCTTATGTACTGTCATTAATTAGGAAATAAAGTGAACTGCATTTTATATCACTTGTAATCAAAATGTTACAGTCTTAATGTGAAGTCTTCCAAGTGCAGAGCTTCAAAGCAGGCTCTGTACTCGTACAAATGAGCAGTGAGGAAAAAGGATACAGAGATTCTTTAAATTTTAAAATTCATGGCCCAGATTTTCTGAGTGCTGCCATTCAGTGAGGCAAGATGGAAGCAACTGCACCAATGGGGTGGGCAGGCAGGAAACTGCACCTGGATAACCTTTGCCATTGTGTTTTATTCCTCCACTGCAGCATCCCAGGGACTCTGGTAACTGGGCATGGCTCCTCTACTGGGTACCACAAAACACCCATCCTCAGCAACCACCCTTTACTTCAGATTAAATTGATGGTTTCACCCCTAAGTCTGTTTTCATAGAATTCAGAGTGTTCTTGATCCCCTTTCCTGCCTCCCAGTTTAAAACACCAAGCAAGATAAAATATAAATAATAAAAGAAACACACACACACACACAAAATACTTGAAAAGAAAGAAAGAAAAAAGAGCATTTCATCAGCAACCCTTTTTTCATAACCTTTAACATTAGGTGCCTTTGTCAAGCCCATTAGGACCATATCTGCACTTTCCGGAGTTTGAATGCTTTCATATATTTGGCTCCATATGAACAAACTGGTGGAGCAAACATATTAGTAGATCATTTGCCATGTACATGATTCAGATACCCAGACATGTACAAAACCCAGGCAGGGATTAACCAAGTCTGACAGCACTGAAGTGACTCCAGTTCTGTGTATGTATAAGCGATAATGAACCAAAGGCCCTGTTTGCCTTCAAATAACACACATAATGATTAATTAGACAGGGGGCATGAGTAATAATCACAATATTATATGCTCCACCATAATGGAACGCTGCTCTCTTCTTGCTTTGTTCCTCTAATCTCTGAGAAGCAAATATCCACTGGGTGTTACCAGCAGAGTGGGAGGAAGATTGTAGTTGCTCACAGGTTATGAGCAGCACTTCTTTCCCGCTGTGATTTTATACCCCCGGGACATAGAGAAAACCTCTTTGGAAAAAAACCCCACGATTGCTAAAGGATTAAAGGGATCTGCAGGGGGAAAAAAAGTAGAGTTCTAGTTGCAGATTACAGACTTGAACATGTTCCCATTAAATTAAATGGCAAAGTTTTCTTTGATTCTGTGCTGGATCCTGAGTGCTTTATCATCAAGATATTCTTTGCTAAAAGTCACAGTTTGTCATAGACATACATTAAAAAAAGAACAGTTGCTCAACCCCTTATTTCCTGTTTATTCATCTCTTTCTGCTGTGAGGCAAAACTACCCTTTTGAGTATTTACCAAGCAGCTCTTCTGGCAGGGGGTTCCCACCCTGGCTGGGCACAGGCACTGCTGGGTCTCAGCCCTGGAGCTCAGCCTCAGCAGCCTTGGCTTGCTCCTGTCTCCTTGTCTCTCCAAGGAGCAGCACGGATGGCAAATTTCCAGCAGGGACTGGAGAGCTAAAGATGATGTCAGGAGCCACCTTACGTCTTGGTGCCCTGCCCAGAGACCAGGCAGCAGCAACTGCACGAGCCCAGCTCCAAACTGCCTCTGCAATCCCAGCCCTGCCCTCCCTACCTGGCTAAACAGCAAACAGGACAAGGGGATGAAATCCCCCACTAACTCTCTGTGCCTTTACGATGTGATCCATGCTTCTCCCCAGCTCCCGCGGGAAGCCCACACACCGTACAACAGTCCCAGGAGAAGTGCACACAGGTACAGAGCCAAAAAGTGTTCTTAGGTTTGAAATTCAACCCACACTAACCCAAACTAAACAGACAACACTCTTTGTTTTCCTCATTTAAGCAACAAACCCCATTTTTCTCTATTAGCTATATATAACTTTGCCATCCTTCAAGGTTAAAAATATTATAGGCAAATTCCTGTCTTTGCCTATTTTTAGTTGCTATTGTCCCCTCTGACATTTTGGTGCACATATTGACTTGGATGCTCATGGAGCTGGCAGAGGTTCTGCAGGGGTTGTTCAGTAGGAAGTGGCCAGGGAGCACAAGCTGTGATGCATTTCTGCATTTTAATTCATTAATTAGAGCTCAGCCCAAGGGAAACTGGCACACTTCCTCAAGCACCGCTTTATCTTCTCCCCCGGGGACCCTTGGTTTTGGAGGGAGAGAGGAGGTGATCACACTGCCTGTGTGGGAGCAGCCCTAGACAATGGAGTTTACAAATGAATAGTTGCTTTTTGCTACCTTATTTTTCTCCGTCAAATGCCTCCCACCTCTCTTTCCTCAAATGTTGCCTGGTTTGGGGGTGCGCTGTGCAAGCAGGCTGTGTTAAAGTGAAGCAGCATCAAGTTTTTCAGTCCCCAGGGTATTTCTGTTGCATCATCCCTTTCTGGTGAACATTTTTATCCAGGATTGCAAGAAATGCTTTCTCATCCAGTCAGTGCAGTATGATCCAACATCAGCTCTTGGTCCCTCTCTGCCTTTGAAGCACATTTTGAAGTCACTGATGGACAGTGTAAATGGAGATATGAGAGACCCTCACAAGCTGTACCAAGCTCCAGCTTGTTTCAGTAGAACCTGAGAAAATGAGAGTGAAGGTGTCTACCAGACACTCCAGAAACACTGCCTGGATAGGCTTGGGAAAACTGGAAACTATTCATGATTTAACTGTCTTTGTAACATTGCAGCAACCTCTGAAGCACAGAGCCAGGCAGCTCTGCCAGCAGTCATGAGAAACAGACTTATCCTCACCACGTCTTGATCCACATTATCCCATTCCAAGCCGCTTCCCTTTCACAGCTCTGAAGCACCCTGCACCCCACAACTGCTCTCCTTGCCAGGCAAATGTCTCCCTGACATTTGCACACTCTCTCCCATGACTGACCCCGGCAAAGTTGGAGTCTGATGCAGAAGGGAAAATATTCCCTTCACTTGACATACCTACGTGTTAAAATGAAACAGGCTCGTACAGGGAAAAAACCCCCGCCCTTATCAGTGTGACATTGTGGAGTCTCACGATCATAATCCAATATTAGTGTGTGATGGAGGTCCTGCTGGTGGTGCAGCCCATGCCTGGGGAGAGGTGGGACCTTGTGAGTGACCTCTGCGAGGCTCACCTGCCTCCAGCCCCCAGCACCTCCCTCAGACAGGGGGATTTGTGACTTCGGAAGGGGAGAGGAAGGTCTAGGACACTTCCTTCCCAGCCACTGTCCTTGTGCAAAGTGCTCTGCAAGAAGGACAACCCATGGGAGTGATCAGATCTCTCCAAGTCTCCTTCATGCCCCCAAAACTTCCCAAATTTACATCAGGAAGGACTGTGGGAAACAGCGAGAGCTCTGTGCTGGGGAGATGCAGAGGGGATGAAGAGGAGGTTGGATACAAATCAGTGCCTTTCTCCATCAATCCACCTGCCAAAACCGGCCCTTTCCCCCACTCTGCAGGCCACAATCTCATTTGGGTTCTTGCCCTTTATCTTACAATTTCTCAATTACTCCAGGTTTCAAGGACCTCACCTTTTTGGCACCTGAATAATCCATTCAAGGGTAATCTCTGCACTCTGTGCCCACGGTGCAGGTGATGGCAGTTCATGGCTCAAAGGTTATTGTGTGAAGCAGAGTTTGGCCCCTGGTCCTGCTTCTGGATAAGGATGTTGGACATCAGGAGGCAGCTTTCCATGGTCACTCTCTGCTCTGAGCATGTCAAGGCTTTGCTGAGGAGAACAGAGCTTGAGGCCATCAAACTCTGTCACCCAGTTGAGATCCATGAAATTCACCTTGTTCCCTCATCCTGCCATCAAATCCCAGCCAACAGGACCCAAAGGGACTCTGAATCATTCCTCTTTTTGTAAATAAAGGGATATATATGTCAAAGCATTGTACTTGGATGTGAACCTGGAAAAGCCCTGTGCCAAATGATGGCTTATGAGCATTAAATCTCTACTGGGATGGCTGCACTTTAGTCCTTCTGGCACCCTGGCATGCCCCAAGCCTCCCCCAAAACCCGGCCTGTAGCTGTCAGAGCCAAACTGGCCACATGTGCCTGTTCATATTTATCTTTCTCTAATCAGTCTGGCTCAAGGAAGGACATTTAACATGTCAATCATAATCCCATTACTGTAGGGATTCATTAGTGCAGTGGAATGAGATCCTGAGAGAAATTCTCTTGAAGGAAAGGGGTGGAGAAACAGGCTGGGGAGTCTACAAGGTTAATTCCCTGGGGAATTGCCTTATTTTTTTTTTAATTCAGTGCAAATTCAATCATGTTTGGCAGCTATTTTAAGGAAAAAACCAATTACCTCAGGTGCTAAGACACCATGGAGACAAGGATAACTTGGGACTGGTCTGAGTTATATCCCTAAATACAAACCAGACTGAAGTTGTTCCAAACCAGGGGCAGGAGAAACAGGACAAATGGCACTGCTCACATAGGCAGCCACACACCACCTCCCCCAGCGATGAGATCTAAACTTAATATTAAAGTTTAGTGTGACCGTGGTTAGATGATGCTAGAAAACCTTCTTTACTTTTATTTTCCACAGTCTGTATCAGATAATTCCACGAAAACAGCTGCCCAGGCAGCAGCCCCGGCTTATTTGCACCCCACACAGATCAATGGGATGCACAAGAGCTCCTGAAAGCCCAGCATTTGTCCCTGGCCCAGACCCCAGCAGCTGCTGAGAGCATTCATTTATAACAGACAGTGGAGATCCCTCTCAGCACTACAGAAAGGCTCTTTACGTCATAAATTGTATTTAAAGACTCTTTCACGGAGACAAGCAAATTTAAGAGGGCAGTTAGCTCCTGGCACTTAGATGCATAACTTTATTTGAGTATTCAATTTCCTCTTTCATTCATAAAGTAAACAATTTGAGTTATCTGAAAGTGACTGTGTACTCCTGCAGTGTTTTCTTAAAAGAGTCAATAGGAGCAAGGCGACATAAAATGCTTCAGAGAGCATGACACAGGAAAACACGAGCCTTTAAATTATACACATTCAGGAAACGGTTGAATTCAGCGTTTTAGATGGAAAGGTTAAAATGTTTGTGCTGAATTGTATTAAATCTTTCACCAGTAAATCCTGTAGGAAGCAGAACATTTGAAGGAACCTACTTATTTCCAGTGTCTAGGAAAGACTCCCAGAGTTTCAAAGGAAAACGTCCATTAATCTAACTGGACAAGTGCAATCTAATAAAAGCTGTTGTTAAGTTAAGGCAACTTGGTTAAGTGTTTTCCAAATTTAGTTTATTCCCTCACACCCCCCAAAAAATCTCCTTTTTGTCTGAAATGGAGAAGCTTTGTGACTTTTCAGCCTGAAATGATCTTTTTTAGGAGGATTTTGCCAGCCTTTTGAAGAATTACAGCTGGGAGCTGGCAGGGGTGGCCAGGGCTCCTCAACAGCAGCTCAGCTCCACTCTAGGATGGGTTTGTAGATTCAGGTCCCTCAGCAGGACAAATCCACTGTTCCCTAGCAGTGGTTTCACTTCTCAAACACAACCCAAACTTGATTATATGGATTGGTTTCACCCCAATTCCACAACAAACTCCAGAGATAAGAAACCAGGGCGTTTTCTGCCTCATGTTGGACCTTTTTCAGGTCACTTTGCCTCGTGACATCCCAGCTCCAGTCACCGATGAAATGTGGATGTGACAGATGACTTCTGAGATGAAGATGACAACAGAAAGTGCCCTCGTAACTACAGGGTTAAAAATGAGGAGCCAAGCTTGAAAGTCTGGCAGAGTTTGAACATTTTACCTCTGTTTGACCAAAAATCTCTCTGGGGAAAGGGAAGAAATCAGCTGACAACAAGGCAGCATATTCACAACCTCTTTCCAAATTAGAACAGAATTAATAATTTCAGTGGAGGACTGAAAATGCACAGCTATACTTTTTTCAAAAGGAATTTAGCACTTCTGGAGTCCGGAGTGCCTGACGATCCAAAGCGTTGAAATTTGTGAGCTTCCCAGTGGTCACTTCAGCCTTGGCTGGGAAGGGAAATTCCCAGCTTTCTTACAAAACAAACTAAAAGCAAAACAAACCACTTTTCCTGGTGAGACTTTCATTCAATTCTGCAGACTCAGGAAGCTCCTGAGATAAGCCTCCACTCCAAGGATACACTCCACACTGAAGCCTAGACCTAAGCTGGCAATTAGCAGGAGCAGAACATGCTTAATGAATTACCACATTTGGGCAGCCTGGCTCAGGGGGGGAAGAATAACCTAAACCTTTGCCTTGTGTTTTCTGCAGACCAGTTATGCACTTCAATAAAAGGCATCAGTGATAATGAAAAGCATGTCAGTCCCCCAAGAAACCTTCTGAGGAAGTCCCCAGATTTCCTGCTACTGACAAAGATTGCTGAGAAATCACAGCAATTTCTCCCAGACATTCTTTTTTTTATCCTAGTTTTGGGTTTCAGTGAGCACTTAAATACTGAGTTTTAAAAAGCTTATAAATCTCAGATCAGATTCTGGTTTTGTTTGGATTTGTTTTCTGATTAAGAGGTAAGTAGATTTCTGTTTTATCCAAACCAATTTGCCATGAATTAGGGACTGATCTTCAGCCAGTTGCTCTTTGAAAAATCAAAACTAAATTAAATTACAGGAGTGGAAGCCAGCTATTTTAGAAATTGTGGATGCTATTGTGGTTTTATTTTTGGCTTTTGCCTCTTGCAAGTGGAAGACGGTTTGGTTGCCATTTATCCAGGCTGCCTTTAAAAACAAAAAGTTCAATGACTTCACACAGCTTTCTCCAGATGTGGCTGATTTTGTGGTTATGTTCCAAGCCTCACTGACACCACTGTGGCCAAAATGATTAGTGAGGCACCAACCACGCCACAAAAGCAAAGCAAGCCAGGAAAAGTGAAGAGGTATCGACATTTCAGAGCAACCATAGGCTTCAAAAAGTTTAAGGAAACTCTTTGTGTGAGCACAGAGACCTTCTGAAACCTGGAGCTCCTGAGGAGAAGGTGCCATCCTCTCAAGGCAGCTCGTGATGTGTCCAGTCTGCCCCGGCTGTCCCAAAATGGTGCAAAGCAGTGCTTTATAGAAGTCCTGCTTGCACTTTGGTTTAGACATGTCTAAAATTTCCAGGGGTAGGAGACAAGGGTAGGTCCAGCACCCACGAGCACCCCAGGGTGCTCCTGCTCTCCCAGCTTTGCGACTTTGAGCTGATCAAAGTGTATGAAAGGTATCACTGTCCCTGAAACTGGAGTGCCCAGGGTGCCCCACACAGCAGGGAAAGGGGACAAGGACACAACTCTGCACTTTTGTCAGGAGGTGAGGGCCATCAGCAATGTCAGAGTCAATGACCTCAGAGCACAGCCCGTCTGAGAAGGAGCACTTATTAAAACTGTCTGCTCAGAAATGAGCTATCCATTATTAATATGTTAAATTGCTAAATCTTTTCTAGCCATGTGTTAATATGAGGCAAAGCTGCATGATTTAAAAGCAAAGCTCAAGCCATTATCAATCACTCCTGGGCATGAAGCAAAGCCTGCTGCAGGAATACTGATGAGACCAGATTTCCTTCTGGGAGGGATGCTTCTGGTACAGCTTTGCTGGGTCCTCAGCCTCCTTCCAGAGCAGGTGAGGGATCTTTCATGTGTTGGGCCTGTCCTGTGACCCACAGACACTGCATTCACCCTGAATGCAGAGCACAGGACAAAGCTGCCGCACCAGGCTCATGCTCATAGACCCTTTTCTGCGGATGCAAGGTTGGATTTAGGAGCAAGCTCTGCAATGAACCAAGACAGAAACACACTCAGGAATGATGTCCCTTTACCATCTGTTTTTTATCATGGGCTTTCCATGGACTCCCATAGAACTCCAAGGCACCTCAGCACAGAGGAAGGGTTTTCTCTACGGGAAAGAGTGATTTTGGGCATGAACTGAAGAAACCCAAGCTGAAGACAGGAAGTTCTGTGTTGCTGTTGGCTGGGATGAATGTAGATATGGAGGAATGACAGCCTGTATTTGTAATTTTTTCCTCCTGAAGGAAGGTGATGGCAACACGTTCAGCTACACCTGGGTGCCCATTCAATCCTAAATCTTGGCTTGTAGTTATATCTTTAATAAGAAATATATACATATTATATCCATGATGACCTAACACGTTCAAAATGCTTTAGGACAGCAGAAAAGCCAGCTTAAAATGCTTCCAAAGCCATTTCCATGGAGTGAGGCTCTAACACCATCACCATTCCTGTCTCACCATTAGCTATCACCTTCCCTGTGAGTTCCCTGCTCCTGTTTGGTGCTGTGGCAATATTAATCAGGCAGGAAAGATGTCAAGGTCAGGCTCAGGAGTGGAAGTCACCCTGCAGTCCCCATGCAGTGATGGCCACGCCGGTGACAGAGCACCCACAGCGTGGGGAACGTGATCCCACAAAGCAAACAAAGGTGGATCTGAATCAACTGCCTCCCCAAAAGGCCACTTTCTGGTGCCCTTTGAGCAGCAGCAGCTTCCCTGTTGAGCATTCCTGTTGCAGATCCCTGCAGACGCACACGGAGTGTCTGTTACAGCCTCCAGGGGTAAATGATTAACACCTGTTCCACCTTGGCGCTCACCTTAGTCCTGCTCGGGCAGGAGGGGTGGGGTCTCCAGCGGTGTTTCCCAAGCCCCTGGCTGAGGCCACAGCACTAAAAGTAGCTTCAACACCCCCCAGTCAGGTGTCACAGTGGGCTCCTGGGGCGAAATTCCCATCATTTCCATTCATTCTATGAACTGGAGCTATTCTTTATTGCAAGCAAGGAGTGAACAGGTGGGAGGAATGATACCAACACCTGCAATAACAGTGACACCAGGGCCCTGCTCCACATCCTGTCTGTGCCCATTTCTCTTTTCCTAACAGTCCCTCAGGTGGCCCCACAGCAGGGTCAGTCCCACGCCTTCCCTAGGGAAGGGAAAGGTGAGCACAGGTGAAACTGGAGCAAGGGCTGGAAGTTTCTACCAGTGTTTGCTTGGAGCCATTGCTTGGTTTGGAGGAAAAAATCATAAGAAGCCTCTTACTTTGCTGTTTTATATCCAGCTTTCCCCCCCATGAGTGCTTATTTGTGCTCATTCCCAATATGAGGGCTTCCAAAGCTTTTCCAGGCATGAAACAACTAGTCTTGCACCCAAACGAAAACAGAACCTTCTACTTGAATGATAAAACTTCCCTATTTCTTCCTGTTTTCTTCTAGGTCATCAGGAAATGGAAATAGCATCCCCTTTATGAGGTTAATTGCTTCTATGGGAGAGTTGCTGAGCAGTATTACATTGCACCAGCTGAGAAATTGGCCCTGGAAGCAGCTCAGCCTTCAATATTTTCAAACAGCACAATGGTCAAGGTCTGCTGTTGGCCACATTTAACACTGCTGTGAAAATGTCTGCTATAAAATCTTACTTGAAATTCCAATATTAATGCATTTCCTAATGATGTTAAGGAGAGCCTGCAACAACAGGGCAAAGGCTGGTAAACCCTAGCAGTCCCAGGCCACTAGAAAGCTGTAGGTGAATATGCTTTTTGCCAAGTTTCTCCATAAAAACTGTCCAAAAATTCTCCCCATCCTTCTTCTTAGCACCTGCTGTATCCCTGACATGTTAACGGTGGTGGTGCTCTTGGGCAGAAGTTTTGCTGGAACGTGGGATCGGTGTTTTTCAGAGAAGACAACTAGATGAGGAAAAACTCCCTTTAAAAAGACCCTTTCTGGAACGTGCTGCTCAACGAGCTTCCCTTTGAGGGGAAACTTCTTTGAAATAAAATCACTTAGCAGAAGGTGTTATTCCTCCCTCATTAAGTGTATTCTATGTAAATTTGATACTGAACAGAAGAAATTCTTGGAGACACCACCTCCTACCAACCCCTGGTCACAAAGCTTTCTCCAGGAAGGACCACCTGATGTGATGAAAGGACCGGTGTTATTTGTTTTCTTCTTCTATGCATACAATGGTGAGATTGAATATTCAGCTCTGCTTCATCTGCTGCACGAGTAAATAGCCTGGATATTTAATTACTGCAGCACATTGACCTGGAAAGCAAACGCGAGTTGTTTTCCTGGCTGGCACACCATGCCAACTTGGTAAAAAAACCCCAAAGCATTGGAGAGGAGCAGTGAAGCAGTGGACAGAGGCTGGGAAGGAGCACTGAATTTGCCTCTGTGTATCACCAATCACTTCCAGAAAGATTAAAAACCAACAAGAGAGCCCTACACTCCTTCACCCCCTAGAGCACTGCTGTACCTTTCACCCTCTTTCCAGGAGAAATCTCTTGGATCCACATAATTCCTCACAGGCTTTTGAGCCACAGGACCAAGGAAAGGAAGTCTGATGCCCCACGGTGAGCGTGTTCCCCAGCTGGCACAAACCAGCCAAACCAGTGACTTGGTGCACAGCTTCTCCTGGGGGCTCTGTGTCCCCAGGGCTCATGTAAGGAACATCCAAACCCCTCTGCCAGCTGGGTGGTATTTGCAGCTCTAGGCAGAGCCCAGGAGGCAGCTGAGCTGCCACACAAGTGGTACTGAACATTTCTGTGTGCAGCACAGGAAAAATGATGGTTCTGTGCTCCAGCATAAGTGACACCCCATTAGAGAGTCTGGGGCTTTGGGGGTCCGGCAGACATGAAACCACAGCTTTCCATTTTCCATGCAGAAACCTAAAGGAAACAAACTTTTTTCTTTCCTTTTTTTTTTTTTCTTTTTTTTTTTTAAGCAACTGCTTGGGTGAGCAATAATTTTATTGTGCTATTAATATGACCATAAACAAGAACAACATGTGTTTATAGGCTCAAGTGCTTCATTACTTGCTCTCTGACTTGGTAGAAATCACAGTGGCATCAGTTTAAAGTGCAGAATGGAGCAAATCATTGTAGCCATGTTGTAAAATCATCTGGGTAGGCAACCTTTGAACAAAGGCAATTGATAGTTCCAAGGCAGCTGTACAACAGCAGTAAACAGAATAGTTGTCCACAAGCCACCAGACCTGCAGGAGAACAAATACACCCCATGCCTTGGAAGGGGAGGGAGCACCAAGGGGGCTGAGAAGGGTTTGGGAAAGAGAAGTAAAGGTTGTTCTCTGAAGGTGACAGGGCTGCTGTTGGCAGAGAAGGTGGGCAGGGTCCAGCCTGGCTGGAGCCAGGAGGGGTGGGACAGAGCCTGCTGTGGGGGGAGCCCCTATCCTGGTCAGCTGCAAGGTCTGGTTCTCACACCTCAGCTCTGTGTCTGATCTCCTCCAACCCTGCCAGCCCAAACATTCAAATTCCTGTGACAAACAGTGTGGGCTGAGCTGGGCTGTGCCACCAGGAGGCTGTAGGAGCAGGACTGAGCATGCAGCATGAGCTGGGAAGATCTAAACTTTCCCATGGTTTTTGTTCACACCTATTGGGGCAAATGCTCCTCTTTGCCATGACATAGGGGGTACAAAGGGACGTGAACTCCCTCAGGAAGGACTTCAAAGTGGCAGCTGGGGAGGGAATGGGTAAATATTGCACAGATCCCCCTGGATGTGGGTCTGCAAGCCTGGGACCTGCACGGAGGTACTGGCTTCTCTGTGGGTGCAAAGACCTGGAGGGAAGGAATTTCCTCTGCCCCACAGGGCTGGGCAGACACATTGCCTCTGGCACGAGGAGACCCAGGGACAGCAGTCCGCAGGAACGGCTCCTGACTTGGGAATGGGAATGAAAGATTGGAAGACGCGCCCAAGAAGTGAAAAAGCGGCATTGTGGATGATGTCACCCAGTGAGGGCAGGGAGTGAGCAGGAAGGAAAAATTACACATGTCCCAGTTGTTTCACTTCTTGTCCCTCTGCCTCGTTTCGTCTGTCACCAGCCCCCGGAGCATCCTGACTCTCGGTCGACGGTTACCAACAGGCAATAAATAAAACCTCTGGAGCCACTGGTGTCAACATCTTGGCATTGTTTAGGTCTTGTTTGCCTTTAAAATAACTCTCCTCCTCGGGGTCATTCAGATGAAAAAGCAAGGACCCCCTGCCATCATCCATAGAAATCATCTTGCCATGACTTGAGCTGCGCTGCCTTTTTTTTTTTTTCTGCCTGCAAAGTTTGGGGTTTGGGGCGCTGCCCAGGAGCACTGCTCAGGGCTCTGCTGCCTCTGGCCAGCCTGCGCCTCGACGTGTCTCCCCGGGCGCCAGCAGGTCGCCTGAGCTCGGGCCACATCGCCCATTTCCTTGACTCCCAGAGGCACGCTTTGGGCTGGATTTGGGATGCTGTATCCCGCCAGCCCTCTGGCTTATCTGCTGCCTGGCTGTGCCTGGCTCTGCTGCGGATGTTGGCCGGCCAGGGAGTGGAAAAACAAACGGTGGAGATGTGGATCCATGGTCAGAGCCTGGCCCTGCAAACATGGTGTGCCAGTGCCGGGCCTGGCGCTGGAGGGATGCCATTCCATGACAGCCTTTGCCCTGGCACTAGAGCTTGGCATCATGCAGGCTGCTAATGAAGCTCTGGAGGCAGAAGAAATATTCCTCCAAGGACAGTTTCCATCCATGGGCTTTGATGAAAGGGTGGCTCGCACGCCCACCTTGCCTGCACAGACCAGCCCCTGCAGGGCACCAGTGCTCCCCAGTGCCTGGAGCGGCTCCCTTCCTCCAGCAAGGGTTGAATGGTGGAAAGCGTCACCCTCCATCTCAGCTGAATTGTGACTTGATGCCAGATTCACTCTCCCTGATCCTCTTTAGCTTGTTGTTTATAATAAAAATCAAGCGATCCATCTCCTCTGACAAGAGGAAGAGTTGCTCCAGGAAGCTCTGGACAGGTCAACTTCTATATTAAGGAACTATTACTTGACAGTTTCCTGGCCATAAATAGCCATACAGCGAGGCTGGGGATTTTATTTAGAAATAGCAAATAAAGTAGGCCATAAGTAACTTCATGACCTTGCTCCCCCCTCATTTCCCACCCATCTCTCCTCTTCTGTAGGGTCTATTCCTCATCCCCAGGTTCCTTGGGACTTACAGGACCCCTGTTTCCCACTTCTGAGATGCTGCAGAAACATGCTGCTGCCAGCTTTTAGAAGTGTGGTGTGGCTTTTGCATCACTGAAGATTTTTTGCTACAGCTCAGCTCCAAGAAATTGTTTTCTACCTGGCCTTCATTAAAATAATTTAAAAGCAATCTGCTCTGCATGGCTGAAATCTGGAAATCTTCCACTCAAAACTTCCCCCAAACTGGATTCAAACAATTGCACCTCCAACACACCACTTATTTTTCAGTCCCTCAAGCCTTTCTTTTAAGTTTTGGAGGACTAACTTCTGATTTTCTAATGCTCAGACTTGGCAACATCAAAACCAATCAGGAAATACAAAAGAAAAACCCAGCATTTTAGTATTCTTTTATTATTGGGAGGTTTTGACCATTTTTGTCATATCGTTTGCCTAAAATAATAATAAAAACCTCTTTGTTTGGAGCTGGAAAGGGAAGAGCAGCGTGTTTATTTAATGTATGACTCATCAGCTCAGTGTTGATATGCAAAACGCTTCAGAAGCTAACACTCTATAGAGATGATCATTTTTAATATAAAACAGTAAATGTTTAAAACAACCATTCTTTTTTTTTCTTTTCTTTTCTCTTTTCTTCCTGTTGTGGCCAATAAAACATAAGGCAGGCCACGTAGCTTACATTTTAATAAAATTAAGTTATTTGGTGCCATGTTTTTACAGTCTTTTATTGGAAAGTGGAATAAATTGCACACGGTGGAGTCATAGGAGGGAGAAATCACTGCGAATAAACATAGATTCTGGGATGCATTTATTTGCTGGTTTCATCTCAGAGGAGGAAGGCTTTCCTCAGGAAAACAGAGGCGGCCCTGGGGTCCTGGCCTTGGGGAGGCAGCCCTGGGTCTCTCTGGGGAAGGATGAGCTTTTTGGAGGCCTGGTGCCACAGTGGGGTCACCCCAGCCCCATTCAGCTGGCGTTTTCCACGGGCATCCTCCAAGAGAAACCTGTCCTGCGGCTGTGGCTCGACCCACGCAGTCCCGGGGTGCTGGGGCAGCTCATCCTCCCGCCCGTCGGACAGCTGAAAACTTTGGTCCCGAGGCTTTCTGCTGGAGGCTGGGGGTCCCTAGGCGAGCGCCAGGGCACACCAGGAGTCCTGCCGGAGGGGCACGCTCAGCCCAGGCTGCGGGGCCATGCTGCTACTGGAGAAGCTGTAGTCCTCGGGCTCGAACTTGAACTCGCCGTGGCCGCCGGCCAGCGCCTCGTCCGACTGGCTCTGTGCCTGCCCCGGGGAGGGAAGCAGAGGGGCGTTAGGAAGCCTGTCACTAGCCACTGGCCCGTTGTCATAGTGCGGAGGTAGGACTAGGATGGATTGTGGACAGGGTTATCGGGTTATCCCTGGTGCTACCGTTCCCTTCGGAGCAGTCCGGAGCTGGGCAGGAGGGGTGATGCCCCATCTGCAAGCACAATGACCAGGCAGAGAGGAGGCATCCTAGGGCCCATCTGCGTTTATTCACTGGTTAAATATGTCCCATTTGGAGATTCTTAGGTGTGCCCGTGTTTTTTTCAGAGCACAGCACAAAGCAGATTTCTTGGTTTCAAACAAAAAATCCCTATCCCAAGTGGTGTAATCTGTGCACCAGGACCTTGGGTGATGGGGCTGAGCTTCCCCTCCATACACACATGTCCAGCTTGGGCAGGGCTTAGATTCAGCGTAAGGACAGTATTGGGCCACAAAATTTTGATGTGTGGGTTAATTTAGAGCCTTTTTCTTCCTATATCAAGGTGAAATAGCAACCAACCCCTAAGAAAAGCTTGGGACAGAAGGGAGGCCTCTGACAGCATCACAGCTCTGTGGTCACTGAGCACCTCAGGGCTATAAGGTGCAGATAACACATGTCCAGGGAGCCTTTCCTTGGGAGCTACAGAGGATTCCACCCTGCGCTGATCTCATCAACACAACAGTGCTGTTTTTTCGTGGCGGGAGATGGGACTTAAACTCATCTCTGCACTGAAGCCACAGCAGAGCTTGGACATCCCAGTTCTCCACTGCAGAATGAAAGATCCCATGGGAAGCCAACAGGCTGGAGACCTTTCTCATCCACAGAACATTGGCTCATGCTTTCCTCAGCCTGAGAGAGTCCACCAGGCTGGTGGCCACAGTGCAATGAATTAATTGCTTCACCTCATCAAGGCCCCCCAGGGCAGTGGCCATGGAGGTGTGTGGCTCAGCCAGCCCAGCAGGCGATGGCCCAAGGCCCTGTCCCTTACCTGGGACACCGACACGATGGTTTGTCCGGGGTACTGTGAGGTTGTGCTGGGCTCTGACTTTAAAGTGACCGTGCTGTCTGAGTTGGTAATGGAAGAGGGGGAGTTAGTGGCCGAAGTCGTGGATCCTGGAAGACAATTGGTAGAGGGTGGTGAAGCAACGTAGGTGCAAATCTGCTCTTAAATAATTTTTTTTTTAGCAGCAACCATGACATCTCACATCATGACTCTGCTGTTTTCTGTCTACCACATCTGTGTCAGAAAACACTTTGTATTAGGCTGTCAAGATGCTGATGGAGGAGGAGGAGAAACCCTTTCACAGTCTGGCAGTGGTTTTTTACCATTACTCAATTTAGCCCAAATCTGCTCAAACATGAGCACTGCTGCCCTGGACCCAGGTGCCCACAGCCCAGAGGAACCTCACAAGAATATGACAGTACTGAGATTTCCCACCAAGCATCTTCTTATCACACGAGGTCTATGCTGAAATACAGGCCCCAGATCTAAAGCAATCACCACGGAAAAATTCTAATTATTTTCTAATTATCATAACTTCCTCCAGAAGAAGACACATTGTGAAGTGAACTGTGTTCCAAGACCCTAGGATGGATCATAACAGCACTGTACCTGTTGAGGTTTTGCCTTTGGTAATGTTTTTAGGCTTCCTTTTCCTCGTCTGGATGCTTTCCTTTTTCATGGCCAGAGGTCGTGGTACCTTGACATTCATAAAGTTTGGAATCATTAATATTGTATTTTACTCAGCTCCTTCCCACACACATTGCTCTCCTATTTCTGTGCTGTAGCTCATGCAAAGCACCTAAAGTCCTTGTCCTTCACTAAGAGCTATTTTTCTCTGCATCAGGCCTTGGCTGGAAGATATATAAGGTTAACAGCTGAGGCTTTCTCACAAATTTTGTTTTTTCCTTTATTTCCTATTTTTCTTTTCCTGATTTATTAGTGACCTCTGTGGCAGGGCTCTATTAAATTACACTGACAGACTGAGAGCTTACAGGGCTCAGAGGGAATGGGCATGGGGTAAAGAGGCTTCACACTTTATGGAGGGGTGGAGTCTCTTCTTTGGCTGGTGGACACGTCACTAACAGTTCCCATCCTCTGTGGGTAAATGTTCTCAGCCCCTCCATGTGGGCTCCTCAGCCTCCTTCACACATTCACAACTAGGGCATAGAGAAGAAATATGCTCCTTATCTCAGTCTGGGCTTGGGGAGCTTTGGCCTCCAGCTACTGGAGCCTGCTAAGCTTTCATTTCATGGAATACTAAGATGGTTTGGGTTGGAAGGGATCTTAAAGATCATGTAATTCCAGCCTCACTGCCATAGGCACCTTCCACTATCCCAGGCTGCTCCAAGGCCTATCCAGCCTGGCCTTGGACACCTCCAGGGGTGGAGCATCCACATCTCTGGGCAAGCTGAGAGCATTCCAGCCCTCAGCCTCACCCTGGAGAGCCCCAGTAGGCTGAGCTCTTAATTGCTCCCGGAGATGGGATTGTGGTACAGCAATAGGCTGTTGTACAGCTCTAGACTGGACTCAGCTGGGTCAAGCTAGAGACTGGCCCTTCAGAGCTGATCCCCTAGACCTGTGGGGCAGTGATCCCCCATCCCAGAGGGTCCCTGCCGGAGTGGACGTTCTCCTCACCCCGTGGAGCTTCATGTACAAGCCGCAGGCGTTGCAGACGGGCTCGCCCTCGGCGTTCCTCCTCCACAGCGTGGTGTTGGTGGTGTGGCAGTTAGTGCAACAGAGGCCGGCACGTCGCGATGAGGACTTCAAAACAAGCAAACAAACACGTGAGTGCCCACGCGGGAGTGATGAACTGGGAAGTTTCCTTTCATATCAGAAAGAAATCTCCAAGTACACCATATTCCCGGGAAATGTGAAACACACGCGAGAGCCAAATTCAGATCAAAGAAATTACATTCAAATGAGATCACTCTAATTTGCAAGTGTTTGTTTGGTTTGGGCCTTTTATTTGTTTCAGTTTGGAGGGGGGGTTTGGTGTGGGGTTTCTTTGGGGTTTTGGGTTTTTTTTTGAGATTGATAAACCTGGAAAATATCCTTGCAACTCATTTCACAAACTTCCAGCAAATCTGCTGGAAGTGATCAGGACTCAGAGCATAGAGAACTTCCCTCCAGGACATCAATTCAGACGGAGAAAGAGACGGAAAATGCTAACTGGGCTTTAAATGCATGAAAAAATCTCATGCTTTCCTGCTCTCAGAACTACCACTGAAGTTAGAAACATACCAATACTCTGGCTTAAGACAAGTGGAATGAGTTGGCCGAACTGAGCAGAACCAAATTGAACTGGTCCATAGTGAGACCAGGGAGGTTATTCTTCAAGTCTCACAGATAATCTGTTCTCTTACAGGCTGTAGAAATACCTTGCAGACATTAATTAATGACGAAATCTGTGAGTAAAGTGATTGCTGGCTCTTAAACATTAATAATTCCAAATGGAGAAGGAAAATATTCTGACAGAAGTAGCCAACTAATTTCTGACAACTTCCCTGCAAGCCGCTGGAAAATTCGCATCTCTCTTTATACAGATTTGTCAGCTCAATAGGCATTTCATTTGAGAGTCTTTTAACACCAGATACTGAAACTATTCCAATAAAAGACCTCACTAAATGTAAGATACCTGTGACAGAAGTAATATCTCAGGCTCTCCACATTCAGGTGTCTATATATGTCCTTCAGCCACCAGAAAAATCACTTTGGATCCGCTCAAAGGCAGACAAAAGGTGATGGAGGCAATAAAGAACTGCCTGTTTGCTTATTTTTCCATTATTGCTTGATATCCTGACTAATTTAACAAATGAGGTGGGAAGAGGAGGAATAAAAATGAAATGTTTTTACAAGGTTAGCAGTCAAATAAAGATCAGCTTTGAATTTCAAGAGGCACAAGTGACATGCTCTAGGCTTGTTTCACTCGTTGCTCAGCAAAGAGGTCTCAGCAACAATTTGCAAATAATGGCATCACTTTAGGAATTATTCAGCTTGCAAGAAATAACCAGGCGAAAATAATAATACACCCAAGTGTGAGCTGACAAGCCTGGCACAAAGGATGGGACAATAATCTTTGTCCCTGACATGGAACACGGTGTCACAGCAAGATCGTGGGGCAGCTACACAGTGCCCTTTAGAGCCTTCCAGCTGCCAGGGCTGTGCTGCTCTTCCCTGCAACCAGGAGGGGCCTCGGCTCCCATGGGAGCACCTGAAGGATGCAAGGATTCTGAGGTCCAGTTCCTGCTGTGGGAAAGGAGGGGAATTTGGAGCCACTCAGCCCTGGGATAGCTGTGCCTGCTGCAATTTTTCCTCACCTGAAAGTGGGGAAAGACCAGTGCAAAGCCCTTTGGAAAGTCTCAGATTTTCTGGGCCACCACAGGTCCCTGTGAGGGAGGGACACACTCTCCCTGTTTCACAGGATGCTTTGTCCGCAGCTTGCAGCTGAAGTGACAATGAGACCTGCGGCTCTGGTGGCCCAAGGGCAACGCCAGCCCGGTCAGGGCTCTGCCCACCCTGCCAGCACTGAGTCACAACCTGGCTTCCTGCTGGGAGAGTGACATGTGCCTTCTAGGCACCCTGCATGCCACTCTGCAGGCTGGCTCCTCCTTGTACAGCCAGGGAGAGAAGAAACGATCCTATATCACCAGTATTACAATTTAAACATCAGAAACCCCATGAGAACCTTCCCCTACACCACAATCTGCCAGCTTAGCGAGAAAGACACAGTCAAGGCTACCATTGCTCACTGAAGGACGAGGGTACAATACATTATTGCTGGTTTCCCAGCAATTCTCTTGAAAGAAAATGCATTTCTGCCTGCCTCCACCCCACTGCCTTTGTACCATTCTGACCTTGTCTAGGAAGTTGTTGACTTCAACATTGTGCTCAGTGTTTATTTATACAAATGCACCATACACTCAAACAAAAACTCCTCACAGCCCTGGCTTGACAGCCAAGTGCTGCTGATAAGCTCACGGAATGGTGAGTTGGTGCCTATTGAATTAACTGCATGTGAGATCTGCTTGGAGAGCCCAGAAAATTCAAAGCCAGCAGGGAAGGTCCTTCTGAGGGAAACCAAGCTGTCAGGGACTTTCCTTCACCTCCTTGTCAAAGGTGGAAAAGAAACCACCAGGTTTCACAGGAAAAAAAAAAGGCACTGAACCCCCAGATTTAATCGGCGCTTCTATGCCCTCGTTTCCAACAGATTCGAGGGGACCTCTGGTTTACAGGAAAGAAGTTATAGCAAAGTGTGCTGAGATATCTGGGCTCAGCTCCTGAGAGTGGGGAACTCAGAGGCTCAGAGCCAAAGGCAGCAGCATCCTCTGGGATTTGCCTTTCTTACTACAGCTCTGAGCAAACTGCGCCTTGGAGGATGAGGGAGCAGTAAGAGTTGAGGGGCAGAAGAAAACCAAGGCACACACCATGAGATGGCTCTAGGTTATTCTATTAGACTGTCCCAGGGCTGTGATACATCCCATCCCCACCTTCCCCAAAAGTGTCACCAAACCCACTGCTCATTGAGAACTGTAAAAAAGGACAGGCTGAAAAAATTCCGCCTGGGCTGAGGTGGAAAAAAATATTCTGTGAGCCAAGCTGGAAGAATTCATCTCCAGGTTAGTCCTTCAGCTCTGGGTAGTGTGGGAGCTGCGGAGCACAGGACAGCCACTGCATCTGCCCCCCAAGCTCCCCTGTGCAGAGCAGAGCCCCTCCTAACGGGGGCAACTGCGTCTGTTGTTCAACTTCACCAGCTGCTCCTGGTTTCAAAAAGGATTTGGATTTTCAGACTAGGTCTAAGATATCATCTTGTGAAACACACCAAGAGACTTTGGCTAGAAAAGGTACTGCCTAAAATGAGGTGCTGCCTCCATCCTCCTCTAGCACAAACCCTTTCTGCTGAGACACACAGCCTTTTGAATCCAGACACAGGCTGTCCCTGCTGTATAGAGGATGTTGCCCTTACCTCAAAAAAAAGGGAAACAAAAAATGAAGTGGGAACTACGCTACTGCTGCTCTCCCTCTGCCATGCACCAGCAGGCTGAGCTGCAGGACACCATTCCTGCAGTGTTATCTGGGCCGTGTTTTGTTCTCTTCTGGGGGACTTTGCTTTGTGAAAACAGAAGTCAGAATAACTCCCAGCACAGTGTCTACGTACAGAACAAAGGTCGTAACGTAAAGGATGAAAGCAACCATTTTTCTTTCCTGTGTCTGCATTTCACTGCATTGTGAAAACTGATTTCACTGTTCCTACAGCCACAGAGTCACTGCATTCACTGCTCTGCTCCCAGGGCTGGCATCCTCTTGCCCATCATCAGTAGATCCCTCTTCTTCCAAAAGGGCAGAACTTGTTGCAACAAGACATTCACATCCTTGGGAAAACCCAAGGTTTGTAAGTGTTTCATTCCAAAGTCAGAATGGAAAGTCAAAATTGCAGCCCCTTTTCTAATCCAGAAACCAAAATTTCCTCAAGTGTTTCAACCCTAGCAAAACGCTTCCCCTGGACAAGAATCAGCTCTTTCATTTAAGTTTTATCATTGTTGTATTTTTTGCCAAAATAATAAAAAAATTTGCAAGTACTTTGGTAGTTCCCAATTATATTTGCTCATCCCTGGGAAGTGGTCTTTATTCTACAAAAAAGTGTTTTCCATCGGAAAACTTTGCTGAAATGTTTGTTGAAAAATGCCTGATGGGTGCTATAGATGAGGCTCAGGCAGGGTGCAGGCAATGCATGGCTGTCTCTTCCCATGTGCTGAAATAAAACATGGAATAGCAGCGAGATGTTTCCAATTCCCTCAGGGAAAAACCGCCCAAAAATCCCCTAGAAATTCATCCAGTGACACATTTGGATGCCAGTCTGAAATGCAGAGCTGGATTTGAACTGGTTTGCACCTCACTCTATGCTCCGGTCATGTTTGCTCTGAAGAAATCAGCAGTGCAACTGAGATGTGCAGCACAGCAGCGACCGGGGGTTCAGATTTAATGTCATCACATTTAAGGAGAAAAGGATTTGGGAGAGACAGGCAGATCCTGTTGGATAATGCTGAATGTGTCACGCAAATGCCTTGATTTTAATGTGACGAACCGAACAGGGGGATTTTCCAAGGAGCTACTACTCAATTCATTTTGCAAATCCAGAGCTACATTTCTGAGGGTTGGAGTCAGAATGAAACATCTTGCTCAATCACAACTTTTTCTTTTTTCCCAACTGATTTTCATACACAGGAACTTGCCACTTTTGGGTTATTGCTAATAATTTGTTTTCCAATACAAAAAGAATAACTGTAGGAATACACCCCTAGTGAAAGCCCAAGGAGCTCCCAGCTGTTCCCCAGCACTGCTCCAACAAACATCCTGTTTGTAATGACGGTGTCTGATGACAAGCTCTAAAACCAAAACTGTTACCACCAAATTTAAACATCCCAAAGCCACTCCACAAAAAAATAAAAAGGATGTGCCTTTCCTCTCCCGCCGTGGGATCCCAGTTGGAGGAAGCCAAATATTACATTGACAGAGGGAATTAATGCTTTAACCAGCAGGGCGACTGGGAGCTGCCAAACCCCAAGTTTTCCCCTAGGCGGGAGGGTGAAGGCAGTGGGGAGCAGGGCCCCATCCTGCTCAAATTGTGAGCAGCCACAAATCCGCTGGGGCAGCTCAGGATCAGCCCTGCCTCCTGCTCTGCCTAGACTGTGTCTGTCTGCATGGAGAACTAGGAAATAATAACAACAACAACCACAACAATAATAATAATGATAATAGAATACAAAGCGAAACACCCACTTCAGGAGCAGAGCTGGGGAAGCCAGCAGGGCCCGGACCACAGGCAAGAGTGATTGTTCCTGCTCGGCTCTGGCGCAGCCCTGGGACACTCCAGTGCCTTCAGCCCTGTCTCCACTACCCACCCCTCGTGCCAGGGCAGAAACCCCACGGCTTCATCCCATTGCCCGTGACCCCAGCCGATTCTGTGCTGCAACAAGGGGGTCCTGGCATTTAATCTGTGGGAGGACAGGGGGTCAAACAGACCCTGACACAAGTGCAGAGACCCCAGCGGGCACCCAGCCCCTGCCTTCCAGCCAACCCCAGAGGTGCAGGAGATCCCGGCGGCGTTTCCCTCTCTTACCAGCCTCTTCTGCGGCTTGAGCGGCCGGTTGATGCCGTTCATTTTGTGGTAGAGCCCGCAGGCGTTGCACAGGTAGTGCCCGGTGCCGTCCTTCCTCCAGAGCGGTGTGGACATGGCTCCGCAGTTCACGCATTCGCGGCCGTCCCCGGGGAACTCCTCCAGGTACTCTGGAATAAGGGGTGAGGGTCAGGAGCCATCCCCGGCGCACGGGGATGTCCCCGGGGACATTGGAGAGGCTCTCCAATCCTCTGTGCCCCGATACTCGGGGAAATCCCTCTCCGGAGGGGGTTTGCCTCCACCCTGAAAGTGCGACCCAAACCCCTTTATCTCCTCCACACCATAATCCTTTAATATTTTGCTCAAAGGCCGCCCATTCCGCCATCCCTTCCCCGAAAGACGCCGAAGGGCTGCACATGGCTGGGGTCTGTCTCTCTGGGATGGGGCAGCGCAGGGGCATCAGCGGGAGAACGCGATTCTAGCCCGGGCTGCAGTAAATGGGAGAGGGGGCAAGATGGGGCGATTTTCCTGATTTCCATGGAGAAACACACCCAGCCGCTGGCCGGGAGGGACGGGCGGGCTCTGAGCCGCCGGCCGAGAGACGCCGGGCTGGCACCCGCGGGGATCCCGGGCTCCCCAGGAGAGCATCACCGGCCGCCCGCGGCCCAAATTCCTGCTGGAGAGGCCCTTCCTCACTTTTTCTGTCCCCGGGAAAAAAAAAAATAATAATCCAGGGAAGGAGCCGCGGAGCACGGTCCGCGGTCCATCCCTGCCCCGAGCACGGCGCGGCGGCAAACGGGCAGCCCGGAGCGAAACCGGGACATCTCGCAATCGAGAGTCCGTCTTTTTCCTCCCTACCACTTTCCCCACTTCTTTTATAAGGAACTTATTCTTCTTGTTATTTTCTTACGAGGAAAAATAGCTTTTAAATTATTATTACTATTTTTTTAAATCTTCGATCGGATTAATAATGATGCGACGGAAAGAAAAAGGAAAAAGTGCAAAAATTTAAAAAGGGGGAAATGGAAAATAGAAACAAAACGTAAAGAGGAGAGGTAAAAAAAAAAATCGCAGAAATTCACTAAATTAAAAAAAAAGAAAAGAAGAAAGGAAAAAAGGAAAAGTGAAAGAATAGTTTAGGCTACTTGTGAGAGTTTACACTATCCAAGAGCAAAAATAAACGGCAGAGAGGACGGCAGCCGCTATCCTGGATCCTAAACCACCGAATTTAAAGCGCAGAAAAGATTTCTGAGACATGACCTCCCTCAGTAGAACGATCTTTTCCCGCACAGTGCAAAGGATTTTCACAAAGAGAAAACCCTGGAAAGAAACCGCTGCCCAGCCCCTCCGGCATGGGGGGAAAAGCCGAGCCGGGGAGGGAGCTCGGTGGGGAAGGGACTGCTGCCCTGCTTTAACTTTGTTCTTGGGCTGAAGATAAGATAGTTCGGTTCACCGCAGTAAAGATGATAACGCGGCTGAGATCTTGAAGTGTCTTTTAAAGGACTTTGCAAACCACAGCCGGAGGAGGCTGGTGGAGTGCCCCCGGGGTTATAAACCCCGAGCTCGAAGAGTCCTGTTAAATCAAGCCCCAAACTTTATTTGCTCAGAGCTTGGTTTAAAGGGACTCTCGGTGTGGGTGCAAAGGAATTGAAGTTTATTGTTCAACGCCTGAGCGCCTTTCGGTGTCTCCCCAAAGGCCGCAGAGCAATGCAGCTGCGGACCTGTTTGGGAGAAGGCAAATGAGGAGCCCGAGAGTCTGTTCAAATATAAACTAATTTACCACAATAAATTACTTAAAAGGGAGGGAGCTATAAATCTGCCCCGCTAATTTAAACACAAGGGTAAGTATTGAAGCACAGGCACAAAGTCGATATTGTGGGAAGGAGATACCGAGGGGGTGGTGGTGGGCAGGGAAGGGACTGAACGGCCTCTGCTTCTCTGTCCTCCGGGGGAATTGCTCTGCTTTGAAACGTGGTCTTTGCCCTTCTTGTCACACACGCACCCCCCTCCCTTATCCCACCTCTGTCCAGGGTCAGCCCCGAACCATCTCCCCATCCCCGAATAAAGTCATCCTCTCCTCTCCCGTCGGGGCTGCCAGCGGGACAAGCTCATCCCGGGCCGGCGCCACCGACGTTCAGAGGGGATGGGGCGCGGGGTCGGGATGGGGCGCGGGGTCGGGATGGGGCGCGGGGTCGGGATGGGGATGGCTCCCACCCGGCGCCCCGAGACCTCGCCGAAGGGAGGCGGCCACCTACCGAAAGTGGACCTGCGGCCGGGCAAGGCCGCCTGCCTCGTCTGCAGGCTGTGCAGCACGCTGCTCTCAAAGTGTCCGGCCGTCCAGGAAGGCGGTATCTCGGGGGTCACGTAGGCGGGGTAGGGGCTGGAGTAGGACCCGTTAACGGAGCGCACCAAGGCGTTGCCGTACTGCTCCCGGCCCCCGCCGCCCAGCAGCAGGGGCCCCTGGTAGGCGCCGTCGCGGCCCGAGGGGCTGCTGCCCGGCGGGCTGTGCGAGTACGAGAAGCCCGACGGAGGGTGGGGGCTGCCGGCGTTGAAAGCCGCGGCCTCGCCGCCGCTCTGGCCCCAGCCCGGGGGGTTGCCGAGGTGGCTCTGGTGCGGCTCGCAGCCTTGCAGGTAGGGCAGCGTCTGCAGGACGGAGGGCACCCGGGTGGTGGGCACGTAGACGGGCGAGCCGGCCGACGAGTGGAGGAAGTTGCTGGAGTCGTGGGAATAAGCCGACTGGCCATGGTTGGGCGTGAGGGCCAGACCCTGATACATGTTCCGTCCTCGGCGGCGGCGGCTGCTCAGGGCCCGGCCGGCTGCGGCCCGGCGGTGCCGAGGGGCTCACTCAGAGGAACCTGGAGGGAGAACCGAGAGCAGCGGGCTGAGACCCCGCACACACCGGGCACCCGACGGCCTTTCCCCCGCCGAAAACTCCTCTTCCCTGACTCAAACAGGAGCCGAAAATTGTAATTTTTTCCCCCCCTTTGTTTCCCTTTAAACTTTCCTCTGAACCACGGCGAGAATTAACCTCCATGGAACGGGCAGAGACCCCTCCGGCACCTTCCCCCTCCCCGCCTGGGCACCTCCAACGAGCTGGAAAAACACTCCAACAATTATATATATATATATTTCCCCCAATAGTATTCCCCATCCCGTCTTTTTTTTTCCTTTTTTTTTTTTTTTTTTTTTTTTTTTTTTCCCCCTGGTGAAANCCCCAAACCCTGGGCCTGGAGCGCAGCTCGGGGCCTTGTTGGCGAGGACGCGGCCGCTGTAGCCCCTCGGGTTCCCTGCGGGAGCGGGGTCCCCGCGGATCTGGGCAGAGATCCAGGATCGGGAGCATCCCCGGTGTCCCCCAGCCACCACTGCTGCCTCTTTCCTGTTAAACGGCCCAATAACCCCCGGGCAGGCCGCTCCGTGAGGACGGAGGGCTGCAGCCGCCGAAACCAGCAAGAACATCCCGCCCTGGCCCGCTCCTCCCGCACAGGTACTCACATGGCAGCTTGCCGGGAGCGGAGCCGGGCATGGCCGTGGGGGCATGGAGCTGTACTCAGACCATCCAGGGAAATCCCAGAAAAATAAAAATAAAAATAATAATAAAAAAACAAAACAACAAAAAAACCACCCCACAATGAAGTTCACGGGGGAGGCAGGAGGAAAACCAAACCAGCAGGGCTCCCTGGAAGACAGGAGCTGCCCTCGCCGGTGTCCCCCGTGGCGCCTCCCCGTCCCCCGTGGGCGCGTCCCTGGCTGCGCCCGGCGGGGAAGTGGCGGCGGCCGCTCTGGCCCCGGCCCTTTACGGCGGCCCCGGTGCGGGCCGGCCCACGNCGATGCTCGCAGCCCTCCCGCTCCGGCCGTGCCCGGCTCGGCGCGGCTTTGCCGCGTTCGGAGAGCAGCTCCTGCCCCTCACCGTCCCGTCGGGGCTGCCCCGCTTCCAGGTGCTCTGCTCTGCCCCGGGGGAAGCAGCGAGAGAACGGTCCTCGTCCCTGCAGCCCCCCGGCCGAGTCGCTCTGGG
>WBMY01002313.1:402605-425257 GCA_013397315.1 Donacobius atricapilla | reverse complement strand
AAAAAAACAAAAAACCCTCTCAGTTGTTCCCCGTCGGCGAGAGCCGGGAAGGGACTTCAGAGGGGAAGCAGCTCTTAGTCCCACCAACCCGCTTACCCCGATTAATTCAGCCGATTTAACTCTCCTCCGGTACCGGCCAGCGAGGAAATAATTCCATCGTTACCGGGATTTGCTCCCCGGTATTATTGCGCTTTTGCACAAAGTCGCTGAACTCTATCTCTTCCCCGGAGAAATGGGGAAAAAACCCCGGCGATTCTCACCCGCAGCCCGCTTCATCCCCGGGCAGACAGAATTTTGTCACCCCGCGGGAGCCGCCGGTAACGCGGCCGGCGCTGCCCGCCCCAGCGGTCCCGGCGCCCGGGGGAGCCCGTCCAGCCTCGCCTCCGCAGGGAGCAGCGCTGCGGGAAGGGTGGGAAATTTCAGCTCCAAAATAAACTGGTGCAGGAATGCCAGCTATTTCCCTCGGAATAGTGCAACGCAACTGGCTGGAGATGTATTTATTTGCTCGCGAAAGCGGCCGTTTTACGGCTTGCAGGGTATCCCTGTGCCCGCAGAGCAAAAGAAGAAAACAAAACCAAAACAACTAATTCCTCCCCCCGCCCCCAAACAAACAAAGGAAAAACAAAACAAAACAAAACAAACAAAAAAAAAAAAGAGAAGAAAAGTAAGGGGAAAAAAGAATATTTTTAAAAGGCAGGATTTTTTTTTTTTTAAAGTGTGAAAAAGCTATAGAAAAAGAAAATAAAAACCCAGGAAGCCCGGCGGCGGCACGGATAAAACCGTACCTACAGAAAACCAGTCCCAAACCCTTCGTTGCTGAGCCACCGCTGGATCTTCCTTCGTTTCGTTTCGCGTGGGTTTCCCGTTTTCAAAATTTCAAGGTGTTACTTGACTATAATTTATTACATGTAGTTTTTTTAAAAATACGTACGAACTGCCCTCTCGCATCGTTTCTGGCGTTCAAATAAATGTGAAAACGTTGAATTAAACGAGGCGCTGCTAAATCCAGAGGGATGTACCGGTGAGAGTGTTCGCGGCGGCGGAAACCACCGTGCGCGAAAACCTGCCCGCGGACCTGCGGCGTGTCTGCGCTCAGATCCGTCCAGCTGCTGCGTTTTTCTGTTCAATTTTTAAAAACTAGTTTTTCAACTCATTTTCTCCTCCGGAGCTGTCGGGGCTGCCGGGCTCTCGCCCCACCGAGGCCGCGGCAAGGGGCGGCGGGTCCGAGGAGCGGCTCCTCCCGCGGCCGCGCCAGCAGCGCCCGCGGCCGCGGAGCAGCTCGGGGCAGGTGCTCCCACCCCGAGGGTTCCAGCGGCCGCCTCCGGACTGGCCTCACATTCCAGTCCCCGCTGGGCGCCGGCCCGTGGTGTCACCCAGGCGTGAGGACGGCGGGTGATGTCCGCGGCGGGAGGGGGCGAGTGGTTTGGGGTCTTTTTTGGGATTTTGGGCTGCGATCCTTAAAGGGGGCAGGCAGGGGGAACGCGGGATCCCCTCTGTGAGGAAGGCCCCGGTGGGCGATGCTTTATGTGAAGGGGAGGGCAGGTGCCAGCGTGGCAGCGGTGGCAGCGGGGGTGCCCCGTCCGCAGCCCGCGCACGGCGCCCGGGGAAGTCACACCGGAGTGGGGGACACGGGGGACTGGGGGGCCCGGGGCTCTCCCGGTGCTCGCTGCCCCACCGAGGGCACCCCGACGTGGCGGCCGCACACCGCTGCCAAGCTCCCGGAGAGGATTAGACGCAAAAATCCCAGCGCAGCACGGGTGAGGGTGATGCCCGGAATCCCCGATCCCTCTCTCCCATCCCCGTTTGGACCAGGGACGGCGGGAAGGCCTCTGGGGAGGGATGCACGGCCCTTGCCGTTCGACGGGCTGAGTCGGACCCGGCTTCGCTCTTCCCAGGGGGATTCGGCCACTTATTTTGAGGGAGTCAGAAAGGGAGCGACCCCTTCCCAAAGGCTCCCCGTGCCCCCTCACCGCAGCGCCCAGGCACGGCTTGGCTCCGGCTGAGTTCCAGAGGGGCCGGTGCGGCTCGACACGGCCCCGAGGGAGCCCTGACCCCTCCAGGTGAGGCTCCCCCGGGCCGGGACAGACTGTCCGGCGCCCCGGCCCCCCGGCCCTAATCCTGCTCCGGCTGATTTGTGAGTCCTGCGCGGGCCGGACGCGTGGGAGCGTCTTGTGCCGTCCCAGAGGGGGCTTTAGCTCCACCCTCCCCCACTGAAAAGCCAAAGGGGAAGAAAAAAAAAAGAAAAGACAAGTGGAGAGAGAAGGGCAGAAACGTTCCCACTCCTAGTGCACCAGGCAGCGCGGAAACTTCGGTTACCTTTCCCTTCAGTGCCCTGGGAGGTGACAATTAATTATGTGCCCTTTCCTTCCTCTGCCTCCCCCGGGCTGCAGCATCCTCCCCCGGGGCTCAGAGGACTCTCTCTGCCCTCAGGGATGCCTGGCAGGGTGAGCTCTGACCTCAGAATCGAGCCCAGGCGGTGCCCGTGCCCGGCTCTGCCCTGGATCGCCCACCCAGCCAGCACCGGGCCCCTTCCGATCCCCCGTCCCGACCCACCCGGCGCAAAGGGAAACCCACCTGTTTTGTCCCTTCAGCCCCGATGAGTGACATCAGGCTGCTCCCTGGCTCTGCTCCCAGCTCCCAGACAAAGGACGAACTACTCGGGGGCACAGGAAGCTCCCAGGAGCTGCTTTCCTTGCCTGTGAAGGAGGGAGATGGACAGGAGGGGACCAACAGCGCCTGTGTCCCCTGCCCTGCCCGGTCTTCATTGCCAGCACATTCCTGAGTCCACATTCCCAGGTCTGTATTCCCTCCATCCTACCCCCAGCCCCTTCCTCCCCACTCTGCAAGGCACGGGCTGGTCCCTGCCCGGGGATCAAGCTCAGGTACCTCCTGCAGTCGAGGCCAGGCTGATTCCAAAGGCAGTGCAGCCATGGACGCAGCCAGGGCTGGGGGAGGCCCCGGCCTGTGAGGGGCTGTGGGCAAGGACTGAGCCGCCCCAGCTCAGCCGGGCAGGGACAGACAGGTTTTGTGTCTGGAAGAGTGAGGGGATGCCAGAGGACTGTGTCTCAAAAGGGTTAAATAAACAGCAGGCTCTGCCAAAAATATTTATCTCCTGTTATATGCATGTAGCTGTGGGTCTCAGGAAGAGAGGCTGCGATAGAGGTGGGGGAATGTATTTGATTTTTTCCCCCTCTTGCTCTGAGATTGTGTTTTCTTCCTTAGCCCACAAGGCTTTCACTGGCATGGGAAATAAAAGATACCCTGTAGAGATGATGTTGCTTGCTGTCCCTTACACATCCTTTATACTGGGATGCTTCAGGCTCAGCCATTCCTCCAGTCTCTCATGAGCCAAAAATGGCTACACAAATTGCCCCTTTTCCTTCAATATTTACAGGGCACAAAATGCCAACTGCAGTGTGTGCCCCCCTCAGATGGGTCATTTGGTATGTGCCTCCTAAAAGTGACCTTAGCTTGCGTGATTTAGACCCAAATCATTTAAAAGTTATTTTCCTTCCAGGTGGATTTAACAGAAGCTCCAAGTTGCAGGGCAGTCAGGACTCAGGTTGACATGGCAGGCCCAGTGAGCACAGGAATACCCTGTGAAGGATAGACCACATCTTTTTCTTTTGCAGATGGGCAAACTGGTCTCCACGTTTGTTTTACACAGGGGACTCTGAGGGTTCTAACTTCACCTCCAGCAAAAAAGACAAGGACTTCCAGCCCGGGGAGGATACACAGACTCAGAAGGGCTCAGCATCTTGCAAGGGGTGAGGGTCTGACCCCACCTGGGAAGTTCTGCAGGATTTTGCCATGGGCTGGAGCAGTGACTCAGGATCCAGCCATGTGGGCACGCTGGGGGACGCCTTGGGTAAACGTTTGTGGGGTTGAAGCTGGAGGGCACGGAGAGGCATCGGCCAGGCAAGGAGAGGCAAAAATCTTCTGTACCGTGTAATGGAAACTATTTCCCTATACAAACTCCAGCCTGGTGGGCTGACGCTGGGCATGCCAGCCCAGTCCTGGCAGAGGTCTGATATCAAACCACTTCCAGAGCCTGTCCAGCTACGCAGGGTTTTCACCATGCTCCCCACTGCCATTATGGGCAACAAATGGGAGAAGAAAAAAAAAAAAAAAAGAAAAAGGCTATTTTGGTATATTAACCTCCTTGTGGCCAGGTGAAAGGTTAAATTCACATGATTCATTGGCGGCTGAGAGACAGCACTTTGTTGCTAGGATTTTGGGGAATGCGGAGGGCTCCAGTGAAGGAGTCTTGCTAATCTTTAAGGGAGGGAGCCAGGCTCCTGTCTGACGGCTGCAGGCCCAGCAGCTCTGTGTTTCATTTCAGACTGTCACTCTCCTATCTCTCAGCTCACTCCCAGCTCCAGCTTGCTGCCAGATCTTGGGAACTGTTAACTCAGACAAATTTATAGATGGAAAAAGAACAGTTAGCCATTGTTCCTGGGGTGGGGGAGGGAGGAAAGCGAGGAGCTTCGGCCACCAAAGTCATGATGTAACCTGGTTGTTGCTTGGTTGGGAGAAACGTGCAAAGGATCTTCCTCTTCCCATGCCAGGGAAGGAAATTGGGACCATTATGTTACTACTAAATGTTGCGAGGCGCAACGTTGGTGCCCAAGTCATTTGGAGATATTTGTGCAGTGTTTCCATAAAGTGGAATCTCCCAGCTGGACATCTCTGGGGTATGAGCTCATTTTCCTCATCTCACGTCTTGTGATACTGGGTGTTTTTCCTTAAAGCTTTGGGCTCTGGAGTAATGAGCTCTAATATCAACAGCAGTGTTCTCATAAACAGAGCCCCTCACTATGTGGGATGCTGAGAGGAAATTGGAAATGGGAACATCTCAAGGATTAAAAAAGAAAAATCCACCTGGCAAATAGGGAGACCCTCAGATCCGTTATTCCATAGAAGTGCAGTGATTTTGAGGAAACATTGCTGGTTTCATCTGCCTTGGAGAAAAATGACAGACTGAGAAGTTGTTGTCTGACTGGTGCTGTGGCCCCGATCTCCAGTTGGATACACTTTCAACCAGCCTTCATGGTGGAAAGACCAAGTTTTCAATATAACACGAAATCCCAAATCTTGGAAATGAGACAGCGCCCACGCACCTTAAGGTTTGCTTTATAGATTTTAGATGGTCTGTGGCTCCTGAACATGGGTCTCTTTTGGAGGTGTGCCTTCCCAAACTGCACAAAGAACAGAGGTACAGATTTTGGTTGTGTTCACCCCCTACACAAATGTCCCCGCAGCAAGGCTGTATCTGTGTTACCTTCCTCATGGTTTCTGTAGCCCTTGCCCATCTGGAATCATTCCTGGTTCTTCCTGGACACTTCTACATGTAGCTCAGGACAGGAGCCCCTGCATCACTGTGGGATAAATCAATTGTGTTTTTTATAGCTGCTTTGAATCCAGATCTCCACTTTTTTTAAATCTTTACATGTGTGTACAGAGTAGAAGGAAGCAAGAAATTTTTGATTTAAAATATAAATAGTGAGAAGTTATGCACATAGAAAATCCAACCACTTGAGAATCTGGCTACATAGAAGGTGGTTTCTTCTTCCAATGTCTGAAGGTTTACAGAAGTCTGTTGTTTTAATCAGGAGACTGCATGGATTTGATTCTGAAGGCCCAGAATACGGCACGGTCCCAAAACATGACTCTCCCTCATTTTACTTACTGGAGTTTTATTTAACTCTGCACTAACAGGAACAGAGTTTCACATCTTATAGAATTTCTGCCCTCAATCACCTGTGCTATTAATGCTCGTTTTCCGCTTTATTTGGTATCTGTAACTAGAAGCACTTATTTTTTTTCCCATTTCAGGCTTGGTGTGAAGTTCCTGACGCAAAAACCCAGCATTACACAGATATGCACTTCTAAATACAGGTCTGAATGAGCCTCTGGTGGAAGTCTTCCACCGGAATTGATACAGGTGCCCTAGGGATGAATTTGGGGCACTATCTGCATTATGGGCTACTTTTCATTTTACATCTCTCTCCTCATGTGTGTTATGGGTCTAAAAATAATTTTTGTGAGGGAGAAATGGCACTGTGACTTCTCATAAGCAAGTTACTGAAAGAATGTGATAAATGAATGGTGCAGCATTTTCTACCTATTAGAACTAAATTTAATTTAATGTTCCCTGCATTGCTTTGCTGTGCCTCATTTGAATATCCCCATGCCCAATATTCTTCCTGCCCTCACTCACTGCAGGTTGTGCTGTCCTTTCACAGCTTCTCTGCCACATCTGAACTGCCTCAGTTTGGGTGAGAAAATCTCTTCTACCTCATGGAACTTCCCTTCCTACTCCTCTCTGCCTCTTTGGCTGCATCCCTGACCTCTCTCAACCTCATTTTTCACATTCTCAACAACCTCTCAGCCCTCACTGGCTGCATTTCCATCTGCTTTGGCATGAAAACATGGCTCCAGTTAGCTGGAGAGGTGGCATGGAGAGGGAGAGGTGAAGAGGCAGCTGGTTTGGCCAGAGTGGGAAGCAAAGCACTCCTTTGTCTCTCTGGGCTGCCCAAGAGATGCAGTGGCTTCCATGGTTGAAAGCTCTGGAGTTTGGGAGCGAGAGACGAAAGATTTTTATTACTTTTGCAAGTAGAAAGTCACGCCAGAAGCTGGGCTTTGCACCATGACAGTTTTAGTCCTGGGTCAGTGCTGGTCCTGCCCAGCTGCTCTCTCCCAGCCCAGTCAAGCCCACCAGTGCTGTGGCCAGGGAGAACACGGCAAAGGGCCACTCACAATCTCCTGATCGCTCCTGCGATTTCACAGGAACAGCCTGAGCAAAGCCATGTGTTACAAGAAACCTCTGGAACGATTTTAAGAGAGCAGAGATATGCAGGAGCAGAAGTCCTGGCAAGCTTTCATTCAGTTCCCCATGGAAGGGAAGAAAATTATGAGCATGTATATCCGATCTGACTGTACCCAGGCCAATCTCTAGGTAGAGTTTAGCCATTGTCCAGCTCTTCCAAACCTTCAGCCTCACATCTGGTCAGCTGGTCCCTTCCTGCAGCCAAAAGCTGGTGGTCTTCCTTTCAGGGGCCGTTGGCCAATCTGCATACAATTGGTGCTGTGGGTTGAAACGGAGGTCACCATTGAAATCGTGCGTTTCCAAGAGTTGCTTGATCAAACAGAATTTACAGACCAGGACAGTTATTGACAGAGCTGACAAAAGAGATGCTCCAATGATTTACAGTCCAGGTGTGTTGTCAGAGCAACATATTTACCTGAGATCCTAAGAACTGTTAAAATTTAATCCCTAGAAACCTTCTGTGAAGTCCCTTGAAGGGTCGCACTTCCAAGACCATTTGAAGTCACCATGCAAATAGCCAAAAGTTTAGGAACTTCCAGGGGAAATAAGAGCAGACACAGTGATTTAAAATGGTTTTAATGGGTATAAAATCGGAGAGGTAAGCTGATATAGGATGCCCTTTCCCTTAACCCAAATGTACAATTCTCCACAATAAAACTCTTTGAATATATACACATTAGTCAGGATTATCTCTGAATGTCTAGCAGGCTAAGAATATAGATCCTGGAGACGTCAGCAGGAGGATTCATTAGAGGAGATGGCAAGTGGTTGGAAATGGGAAATGTATTCTCTTATAAACACAGCCTGCACTAGGGCTGACCTTGGGGCTGAACAGAATTGGCTGGAGAGATGGGGAAGGCAGGGAGGAAAACAAAGTTCATGCACAGTTGTCTCTTTTTTTTTTTTTTTTGCAACAAAACCCCTCATTGAGATTTCTGTAACTTTTCTTTATGTTCCAAGTTCAAGGAACTCTCACCATCACCGCTGAGACCACTGAAAATGCAATGTCAAATCAGCCCAAGTTCATTCTTTCCTGGTGAGACAGATTTTTCAAGATTTGGGGGTATGTGATGTAACTTCTGGAGGGATTTCCCCTCTGCTGATGTGATGGAGCCTCCACAAGGTCAAAGCACTCCACACTTCTTGTCCCATACACCAGATTACTTCTTATTGTCTCTTAACTTTTACTTTCCGTTTCAACTCTTGGATATCAGAGTTCACGTATTTGAGTGAGTTCTTGAACTCAAAGTAAAAGATGCTGAATTCAAAGCTCCTCTGCATGTGCTTGGGCTGGTTTCCCCTTTATTGCTGCCTCTCCTTGCTCCCTCATTTGCCTACTGAGCAAAATGAGAGGAGCTAGCACGGAGTATGAAAGGAACTCAGTGAGCCAACATTGACTCCTACCTCATATCTATTAGCTGTAAATTACTTTAACATGAGTGACATCACACTTGACTCTTGGTAAAACAGTGTTAAGTTAGTGGGTAATAAAACAGCTTGACACTAATGATGGGTTCTGCGTGATAAATTACTGTCAGTGATCAGATAAGGGTTCTTGAGACTAACCTTGAACTAAAGCTATTTTGTTGCTACATCTTGTGTGCAGTGTTCCACTTCTCACTGCGGGGATTAAGGGCTCAGAGCCCAATCCTGCGCCGTGCTCGGGGCTGAAGGGGCAGCTTGTGTGCAGGAGCATTTCCAGAAGCTGCTTCCAAGCATCAGGCTGCTCCCACGAGTGGAGCAGGGAGGGTTCGGCCTTAGCCTTGAGAGTAGCATCCAGCTCCATGGGCCTCATGGTCACCGAGATGCCAGAACACTTTCCAGCAGTGACTTCAGTATTCAAATCTCTGCTATTTTTAATTAAAAAAAAAAAAAACCCAACAGAAAAGCATTACACAACTAAGGGGTGGATCCTGAAAGTTTCATTTTTTGGTGAGTTTCTTGTGATGGATTTCATTATGGAATATTTTTTTGACCTATGCATTAGGTCTGTCCTGCAAACCGTGTATGTTGATGACCTTGGTGAGAATGGAGAATGCTCAGCAGCTGGCTGGATCAGGTTCTCATTCAAAGAACATGTTTTACTTGCAAAACTTTGGGAGAAAGCTTTATACCCAAGAACTGGGAGCTGGCCAAAGTCAATGGAAAGCATGGGATTTTGAATATTTTTTTGCATGTATTTTCTTTGGACTCTAACCAGGGTGCTGCTTAGAAAAGGCTTCCCAAATTGTTTTACATTGTTATTGTTATTTGAGGCTCTGTTTTCATTTATCATTCAGGTAAGATGCCTGGGAGATGTTTTTTTAGACTACCTCTTGTGTAAACCATTGTATTAAAACATTTCCCATCGTTCATTTTCATGCATAATCACTGTTGTCCTGGCCTGTTTATTGCCTAGAATAATCCTGGAATACTTGTGTGTTACAAATGGCAGCAACAAAGAGAAGTTTTCTACATCCAGATACCTCATTCATCTGTGATTATGACAGAGCTCATATTAAGATGCGCTGGTTTTAATTTTGGAGAGGAGAGCCCTTGAGAGGGTGGCTCCAGTGCAAGAGAGAGGCGTGTGGGGAAAATGGCTGGATCTGTCTGGGTCTTTCCAAGGAGCAGGCTCTGCTGAAGCAGGGACATCACATCAGGGTGTGTTAGAGTCAACTGCTCCTGCTCTCAGTTCTGTGCTAAACCACAAAATTTTATCAGTGCTTTCAACCCAGCAGTCAAGTAATGGAGAGCCCGGAGACACCATTTAAGTCAAATTATTAATTAATCCCTACATCAACCTATGGGCAATGGTTAGTTCTGCAGAAAGGGCGATCTCAAGGATGGAGATGATGGCTGGGCTCTGTCTATGTCCCTGATCCCTGCTCTCAGGGCAGGTGGCACAGGAGCAGGGGCTGGAGGGGTGCAAAGCATTTCCAGTGAACAAAATCTATTTTGTTCCATGCACTTCTCCCACTGAGTCCCATTTTTCTCAGAATTTTCTTGGCTGTTCAGTTCCATTTGAAAGGAGTGGGCTTTTTTTTTCTGTATGATTCAATGCAAAAATAATTTCTTTTGGCCTTTTGTTTGTTTGTTCATTTGTGTTCCTTCCTATCTTGTATATTGATTCCCTCTGGAAAAAAAAAAAAAAGGTAAGGAAAGAGAAGGAACTTAACACTTCTGCTTGGAACAAAAGGGAGGAGCCTGTGTGGGAGATGTCAAACGGAGCAGAAAATCCCTGGACTTTTTCCAGAAACCCCCATCCACTTGAGCTGTGGATACAATCAGTTTATCAAAACACCCTCTGGTGCATTGCTGTGAGGGAGTGGAGACGTCCCTCCGTCGGGAAAGGTTTTTAAATGGTCCCGTGGGTTTATGCAGCGGAGGTGAGGTTCTCATCTGTGTCACAGCCCCTGCATGCAAAGCAGAAAGGTGCAAGGGGAGACAGAGAGCAGCTGGCACACTCTGATGTGCCCCAGTGGAGCTGGGAGGAGATTTGGGTGTGGTGGCACTGGTGACACTGGGGACACTGGCACTGCCACTGTTTGCTGACCCTCTGTGGAGCTGCAGCCCTGCTGCTGTCTCTCACAAACCTACCCACTCCAAAACTCACCCATGCCCGAGCCCTCATGGTCCTTCCTCTCCTCCTCTCCCCTCTGCTTCCCAGCCGGGTGCTGTCCGAGGGGGGAAGCCCAGGGCTCTCTCTGTCACTGATAATTTGCTCTCATCAGCGCTGAGGAGCAGTTTGCAGCCCATCTTCCCATCCTCAGTGCTGACTGGGCTCTGCGGTGAGGATTTGGGGGGCATTGGAGACATGAAATCCTCACTGGGAGCTGGTCTGCACCCCAGACTTCCCTGCAGCTCCACTGCTTGGGGCGGGAGAGCCGCACCAGCAACATTTGGGCAAGATCTGCAGACGTAGCCAGAGCTGAGGAATTCCTTCTTTCTTCCATTCCACCCTTTGATTTGCTGAGCACGACTGGGGGCACAGATTTTACATCCCTGCTTCTGACAGACCAGCCCATGAATGTGTCACACACATGCTCACAGACGTGTCTGGGCTTAAATGCTTTTGTCTTCAACATGCTCCTTCTTTTTTTCCCTTTCTCTCCCTTCTCTTTCTTCCCTTCCCAGACATAACTTAGCCCAACTGACCAGAGACCCTGTGACTACCATGATGTAGGAAAGAAACAATCCCTGGATGGAGCAGCAGGCTCCAAACAGCTTATCCAGCAGATGCATGAGCAGGAAATGCAGTCTCATGTCCAATTTCTCATACCTTATCCATGACTGCTGCACTCACAGAGCACATGCAGCCCGGCGATACGTGGTGCAGAACGGTTTTGGTGTGAGCCTTTCCTCTTCTGCTCCAAAACAGGCACTTTTTCTGGGAGGGAAGAGGGCTCTGGAGAGGTGCTGATTTGGCTGGGATGGGAAATACCCGTGGGCTTACGTAAAACAGCCCAGGCACTGGGAATGGAGCCGTGCCCACGTTTGCTTTGCTAATTAAGCTTCGCTTGGGCTCAGAGGGACTTGTTTTGGAGGGGTAAGTGAGACGAGATGGAGCAGAGCCCAAACGCTCTCGCTGCTGCCTCTGGGGCTCAGGGAGGTATTTGTCTTATCCTCTTGGACCTGGATCTGGTCTCTCTTCCCCCAGAAGCACCCTGAGTCCATCAAGCAGTGCAAACACTCGATGTCACGACTTCCCAAGGCAAGCAGGACCTGCTGTCCCAGACAGCCCAACCTCTCCCCAGCCAGCCTTATCCTAAAGACAGAGCAAGGAGCAGAGGCCACATTTCCACTGCAGCAATGCACTTCAATATGCCTGGATTTGTGCAAGGAAAATGTTATCTACCCCCATCTCCTGCATGACAGGAGCTTCAGGTCAGGTCCCCAGACTGCATCCTATACAAGCTGTTCCCCTGCTTTGCAAAGAGCAGTAAAAAATGTTCTGGTTTGTTGGGGACTCTAATGTGGTTTGGACAGAGCAGCACGAGGTAGCACTTTAGGAAACAAATTTGGACCAGTTTCCATGCTGGGATCTTGGTGTAAAATACCCTTTAATGTTGAGTCTGTGTTTCCCTGACCTCTCCAACATCCAGTTTCAGCAAAAATCTTTTTATCGTCTAATATTTTTTTTCTTTATTATACTGTGCCATAGAAAAAAAAGGATTGAGTGACTAGTCTAATCCAAATGAAATTCCTCTGGCAACGAGAGCAGGAGAGCAAGGATTGTGCCCTGAAACGCAGCACTGTGCAAGGCTGCAATAATAAAATCATTGAGAACTGTGGGAAAGATGAGTTCAAAGTTTTAGAGAAATCCCACCTGGGTGTGTTTGTGTGGGAACACCTATTTCTGCATGTCAGCACCACTTGCACAAGAAAAGTTTAGCAAAGCTCAGTCCTGACCACTGTTTTAAAACCTTATTTCTGCAGTTTAACCCACATGGTGAGTTTTTTTTCTGAGTAGAGTTCACTGTGCTTTAAAAGGTGCCCACAAATTTAATAATTATCATGACAAAGTTTCTACATTCTTGCCCAGATTCCAGGGTTTTCCTCTAAGCTGGCTGGCCATACTGTAAAAGTTGGTCATAAATATCTGTCTTTGGTATAATAAAAGCAATGTTTATATTCTTGACAGAATGCATTTGTGAACTTACAGTCATTAGAGATGTAAACTGAAGGCAAGAAGATAACCTCTCTCCCAAATGTTCTATTTATTTCTGTAAAGTAATTTGTATGATTTATCTTATAGACTAAGGTTTATGGTTCACTTTGAACTCCAGGTTCTTAACTCAGCAATTGCCTGTTTGGGCTGAAGCGTATAAGTGATGGCATGACCCAAAGTGCTAGATGAAAGGAAAAAGACAAAAACAAGGCAGGCTTCTGGGATTTTAACCATCATTTCTATATTCCATTGACATCCCTGGGTTAAATATTTTCCTTTGGAGGCCAATATGATCATTCCATCTGCGTGCCATATCTCCTGGTGACAAGGCAGAGCGCGGAGCTCGGGCACCTTCAATGAGCCATGCCAGGATGTGTCCGACCGGGAATGCGAGGGGGTCAGACCCTGGCTTCACTCAGGACTCCCAGTTTACAAATATCCACCAGCATTAAAGCAGCATCTATTTCGTGATTCATAAAAGAAGAATTTGGCGTGGCCCCGTGTGCTGCTGCTGTGCTGGGCTGGAAAGCCCACACTTTTTAAAGCCCACGCTTTTTAAAGCCCACACTTTTGAAAGCCCATGCTTTTTAAACAGGCTCCTAAGCCTTGTTTGCAGGAGATAATATTTAATACTGAACAGACACAATCTTCCTGAGTTTGCAAAGCCTGAAATGAATCTGCAAGAGCTGTGACCTGCCCCACTCATCCAACAGCAGCCAGAGAAAGCTGTTGATGTAGCAGGAAAGCTCCTACAACGCTCAGGTTTGGGGCAGATGGTCCTGAGCGGTGCTGGGGGTCTGCAAAGCTCAGCCCTGAGCAGTGATGAAAAGGTGGGGTCACCCCAAGCATCCGTTTGGTTTTGTGTTTTTATCACCATTTTAAAAGTAATGGCTCATTCTGACACTGTAAGAAGGCAGTTCATGTGCTGTGCTAAAATATTTAAGGTTGGTTTAATTCTGCCCACCCCTGAGTGTCTTTCTGTAAACAGGGGTGACATCCTGAGGGAATTGCTGGAGGCAGTTTAGGACCTGTTCCCACCGTGCTGTGGGTGCTGAGTGCAGTTCCTGGGGAAATGTTTGCTTTCATGCAGCCTGAATTTTAGCAGATTCCTGATAGAAGGATGTAATTAAACACAGCTCATTTTTCAGCATCTCCACCAGCGCCATCAGAAGGGATGAAGCATTTTCTCCATCACTTAGCCTGGCAAAAATGTAAGAGGCTCAAGTGTATATCATGACATTTATATTTTTTTTTTGTTTTTTTAATAAGTGAGAAAATCTGGAGTAGGAGGAAAATTATCATTCCCAGACCTGGCTGGAAGGTGGAGTTTATATTCTGTAGGAAACTTGGATTATTCAAACCATTTTTCATTCCAAATCAGTGTCAAAAAGTCACCTCTCCTCCAAGAACAGCTCATAAACTGGAAATTTTGAACATTTTCCATTGAGAAACATCTGAACAGGTCAATAATAGAATAATATATATCACATATAGATATGAGATATAGACATGAAATATGTACCAAAATAAAACCACGAAAGTAAAACTGTTCATTTTGTTGCATTCCTCCTGCCTGTTTTCAGAGCAATGGGGTATCTTCATGTTTTCAAGATGACTAAAAACGAGAACAGCTGACTTCAGGCAGATTATTGTGCTTTGAAAAACCATCATGTGAATTTTTAGTTGTTCTGGGCAGCTCTAACATAGGAGAGTGAGACAGCTTTGAGAGTTATGGGTAAATTTAGGAATTATTTATAAAAGATGCTGGCTCAGCATGCATGGAAAGTGTTCAGCCACGAAACACACCCAGAGTGGAGGGACAACCCCATCCTCTTCACAACTCTGGCATAATTTTAACACCAGCACTTGTTTAGTTGTGATTTACCTGGTGGCACTGGAACTTAATTCCAGTTGGGAACTGTCAGGGTGCCTGCAGAAATCCCTCCTGGATGCTGCAGGATTTGGCCCCTGTCTTTCACCAGATTAACAGGAGATGTTCTTTGTACCAGATAGGCAGCAAGGCTGGAAGTTATTGAGGCCATTTAATCTCCTAATTGCTGTCATATGAATTACCTGCCCTGCTGGGCACTTCTGCTGTCTAACCCAGCTGAATGTGATTTCTGAGAGAGAGGAAGAGCTGTGTGCTAAGTGCTGCCTATATTTTGGTGCATTTAGTTATCAATATATGGAATTCTGTCCAGTCCTGGACATGAAAAATCCGTATCTTATCTGGCCTCTGCCAGGTCAACATTACTCACAATTCAGACACCATTTACTCTGCAGGGCTGAGACCCGTGTGATGCCTGGCTCTGACCAGTACTATTATTCACTTACTCTTGAGAACACTATAATTAATCAGAAATACATGTTAACACCCTGTCTTCTCTCCTCTGCCTCCATCAAAAGTCCCCACCAGCCACCCAGCTTCTGAAAAACATCGGATTAAGCCCTTACTGAAGTTAATGGGAAAAAGCTCAGCAGGAATTCATCATGCTGGGGGTCAGCCTTCTGCTTTTTCTTGTCTTCTAAGGTAGGCAGCAAGCCTGGAGAATGGGAGCAGGATTAGAAGCTGCCAGCTGCCTGTGTCTGGTGTTTGCTCTGCTGGATGTGGCCAGTGCTTGCTGTGCAGAAGTGAAACAGAAACTTCCCTGAAGTTGGGCTAATTGGAGGCAGAGTTTGATACTAAAGCTGATGTCATGTCAATAAATTATTATATAGTACAATAAAAGTTATGAAGGGGAGGTGGTAACGCACAGTTCTTTGCAGGTGTAAAAATTACCCTTGTTTTTGGTGATAGACATCATCCACTGATATCAAAAATCATCCTTCAGAATTTTCCAGCCTCTGTTGCAGCTAAGATGTTACTCAGTGGTTAACAGGGCTGACAAAAAGGTCACCTGCAGGCACCCCAGGGGCTCCTGGCTCAAGGACACCCATCCCCGCCCCAGGGATCCTCTCCCACCCAATTTCTTCAGCTCTAGCAGGGAAACCATCCCAAAGCAGGGGGTGGCTGAGGTGCTCCCCCCCTGAGGAACACAAGCTGTCCTGCCCACATTCCTCTCAGCACATGCATTTAACCTGAAACATGGAAAATAAGAGGCAAGACCTGGCCCCAGCACGGGGTTGTTGGGAGCTGGTGCAGGCAGGAGCAGAGTGTACAATGGACCATCTGTTTCCCTCTGTTTTTGTTCCCAGATTGGATCAGCTGGGCTAAAGAAAAATAGAGAGAGATGGAGCACCAGTGCAGCAGCTCTGACAAGGAGCACAGGCACTAGGGAAGGTGCAGAACTGAAATAACCTTTTACAGAGACAAGTGGAATGGAGACAGTTCACCAGAAACTGGGGAAAATGAGAACTCTTCCAAAACACTGAGTGTTGCATTCATTTTAGACAGCTGCGTTACCCCATCTCTGGATGATACTGAGTTTTCATAAACTCCAGGCTGCTTCTCAGAGATGGGGTTGTTTCTCCTGAAATTGTGCCCCCTTGCCCCAAAATGTCTCTGAGCAGGGCTGCAGAAGGGCTCTGTCTGGGTCCCAACACAGCAGGCTGTGACCTGGTGCTCCACATGGGAATAATTTCTTCAGTGTCAGGGAAACTACTGGTGGCCTTGCTGTTAAGCACATGATTAAATGCTTCGTCCTTTTAAGCCTTGAATATATAAATAGTCGCAGGTTGCAAGGTGCATGAGAATAAAAATGGGCAGGATTCGGAGCCTTCTAGAGGATTATCCAGTGCATCAGCAAAGCTTTGCTCTCTCGTGGGTCAGGCATGAAAATGGACTTAATTCTGGCTGGAAAAGCACCTTTTTTGGGCGGGGCAATACTTGCCGTTGCTCAGCGTATATCGGCTTTACATCAGAGCTGTAACGATGTAAAGCTGGGCACCAAAGGGGATCAATCTTCCTGGAGCTCTCGTTCCCCCACCAGAGCTGTTGGGTGGTCACCCAGGGGTGACTCCCGGGCCATCCCCGCGGCCCTTCCCCTGCTCCCACCCCACGGGTGTCCCTCCACCCACCCCGGGCGCTGATAAGCGGGAGGCGATGGCTGCTTTCTCTCTTGGGGGCTGACCTGCAGCTGACCCTGCTCTTGACAGGTCACGCTGCGAGGCTGCCCATGGCGGCGGGGATGGAGGGACAGGAGCACAGTGGGGCTGTCCCGGGCTCGGGGACTTCTGCGTGATCACTGCGCAGCGTGCGGGGATGGGTTGGGGAGCTGGGGATGGCTTGGGAAGCTGGGAGATGGTTTAGGAAGCTGGGGAATGGTTTAGGAAGCTGGGGATGGGTTGGGAAGCTGCGGATGGGTTGGGAGCTGGGGATGAGTTGGGAAGCTGGGGCTGCTCACTCCTGATGCGTGTGTGCACCTTCCCCACCCACGTGTGTATGTTCCTGGCATCCTGCAGCCTCCCCCAAGCACTTACCCCTCTTTGAGGGGTGTTTTAAGCTAAAGAGAACCCCACTGGGTCACAACATCCAGGCAAAAGCCGCTAATTCTGGATCTCAGCGGATATCTGGCTGCCCTCAGAGGGTGAGGCTGGGGGAGAGCCAGTCTGTGGGGCACAAGGCTGGACCCTACAGCAAATTCCTGCCCAAACTGGAGACAGGACTTCCCAGTGCTGCCGGAGAACCCCAACACCTCCCCTGGGATCAGGGAGAAGGGCCCCTCACTCTGTCTCAGCCCCATGAACCCTGCCTTGGGACCTACCCCTTCTCAACACCTTCGAATGCCTGAAACATCAGAGCTCACAATTTCAAGCTCTTCTTGGCAGCCACAAAGTATAAAAGATGATAACAAATAAAAGCTGAGATAATTGCACAATCACACAACTTCAGGAGTAGTGGGGAAGAAAAAAAAAGAGAAATACTTGTTGCAAGATGTGGGGTTTTATCATCAAAGCTGGAACCGTTATCATTAAAAGCAAATATTGCAGAGCAGAAATATCTCTGTTATAAAGCCAGATGGGAATTTTGGCCTAAAAATACCTGGCATTTCTGTTGGCTGTGCCATAGAAGAACCTCTGGACCTGAGCTGTAAATGTGTGAGGTGCCCTATAAACAAATAACATCAATATCTCCTTTTTGGTATTTATAACCTGCATAATACAACAGAAATTAAAGTCTTGGCAAAAGAGGGTGAGGAAGCATAAAGAGATTATTAAACATGCAGAAGAACTCACTGGGAGAGACATGAGTGAATACAGAGTGTTTTATCATTATTATCGTTCCTCTTAGAGACTCAGACGATTTAAATATGTATTTTGAATGAAGCCAGGAAATATAAAGGTGACATGGCAAAGTGATTTTAAATAAACAAGTAATAATAAATAGCTTGAATATATCAACAATGAAAGCACAACAAAAAGGCTCATATAAATGAAGGTATTGATGGCAGAAATGCATTTTGCACAATGGTAAAGATAATAGAAATGCTAACACTTATTAGTAGCAGAGAAAGATTTGCAGGAATACTGTTGGGGACCCAGAAGGTTATTCATTTCAGAGCTTTTGATTGTCAAACTCCTTCAGAAAAATTACGCACTTTCATTTCAGCTCCTGAAAATTACATATGGGGTTTTTTTCCCTAAACAATAATCTCATTCATGTTTTCAGAAATGGTTTTTTCCTGTAAGTTCTTCAAACAAACGTTCACAAATAATCCCTCACTTTGGCTTGTATTGCTCTGATAAATCACTGAAACAACACTCTAAATTATTAGAATCAGTTGACTCAAGGAGTTCAACATTTAGAATTGAGATAAGAACCAAAAAGTCACCGAAGGCAACTTTGAGTCCAAGAGCAGAACCAAGGAAAATCTGTAAAGGGAGTGTGGAGCTAATGGAAACACCACTTGAAATATTTACTTTGTCACTTAACAGCATATTCCCTATGGTTTTTTTGCATGTCCAGATAAATACCAACCTCTCTGGCTAATGACCTTTTCCAGAGCTTATCTCCTCCAGCAACCCTGTGTCCTTGGATCTCTGATCCTGCTGCCTTTAGACCCCCTGTGCACACTGCTGTGTGTTCTGTGGGAGGGCAGGGGACTGTCCTGCCTCTCCCAGGACTGCAGTCATGCCCCCCCCAGCTGGGTCCAGCCCAGGGACCCCCAGCCCAGGGAGGTGGGAGGGTGGGGGGCAGCTGGGCAGGGGACCATGGCTCTGCCTGCTCCTTGCTCCGCTCCATCCCTGGGCTGCCTTTAGAGGGAGGAGAAGCTGTGTCAGGCAGCTGCTGGCAGCGTGGCTGCTCCTCGCCTGCTGAGCCACCCCATGTGAGCTCCAGGCGGGCGCTCAGCCCTGGATTTTGCCCAATGAGTGGTTGCTCCCAGCCATATCCTTTCATGACCCCATTTCCAAGGCTTCCCTTGCACCCAGGAACATGTGCATCCCTGCTTGGGGCTCAGGAGAAACCCACCAACTTATTTGAACCAGATCGAGAGGGTGTGAGTGGATTAAGGGAGGATGTAAAGAGGCTCTGCTCAGGCTGCAGATGTCCTTCACATGGGACCCTGTGGAAAATGAGAGCTGCTCTCTGTGCCTGCCTTTGGCCCATTCCAAAAACGACTCAGCTGGAGGCACCCATGGAAACCTCACAGTCCATGGGATGGCAGGTACCCATCATACCCTCTGCACTGCTCTGACTCCAAGAAAACCTAACCTAACATCATCTCCTGGCATCTGGGAAGCCTGAACCCATATCTATTCCTGCCCTTTGCTTTTTATAAATTACTTCCCAGCATCAAAATATTTTTTCAGAACTTTCCAAACACTTTATTTATCCAAAGGATCATGCAGGAATAATCAATCCCCTGAGCATCTGGTTTCTTTTGATTTCTTTTCAGTATTTCCCTCCCTCTCTAATCTGGAAACCTGCTGGGGAACCAGCAGGAGATGTGTATGATACTGAGCGACTTCATTTATGGGGCTTATTCAGTAAAAGCTCTTCCAAATGCATCCTGCTGGTAGAGGCCAAGCAAGGAGAGAAAGAGAAGGGAAGGAGGCTGGGCAGGGAAGAGATGTTCATCTGAGATGGTGGGTTGAGAACAGGCGCAGACGTAGAGGAGAAATTATGGCCATAAAATGTAGCTGAGGACAGGGATTGTGTACAGGCAAGGAGAGGGTGAAAGGTGAGCACTGAGAGGGACACACAGGCAGAAGGGTGGGGAGAAAATCACTGAGTCATAACAGGGTTTTCCGTTACAATCCTGGCGCACACTGTGTGGGGTGAAATGATACTTAAAGCATTGGAGACTCCATGGATGGGGCTGGTCTTTGGTCCACAGCAAATGTGGCTGCTCATGCTGGGTGAGCTCCTGCACTTTTTCTGCCAAAGTTGTACAAAGCCAGCTCTATTATGATGACAGCACCTTTTTTCAAATTTAGCTGACTTTACGTTGAATGTGGATTAGGATAAGCCAGGAAAATGCCATGGAATGAGCATCCATATCCGACATTTGTTGCTTCAGATGATACGAACATCAGGGGTTATGCTGGTATTATGTAAAAAAAAAAAGTCCCTTCTTGGGACTGTGGGCTGTGGTCTTTCCACCTTGAGGAGATGGAAATGGTGTCCCAGCTGAGCCAGTGGGTATCTGACCCCGTGTCACCCCCGGCAATGGAACTGCCGCACATCCAGCCCTGCTCCAGCACACCATCCTGCCCCATCCTGTCTCATTAGCTGGCTGTACTTGGGCAGCATCCATCAGTCCAACGCACTTGAAGGTTAAAAAGCAAAAGTCCCACCCACTCTCTCCAGCTCAAGGGCTTTCACCCCATTTTCTTGGAAGGTCGATCTCGGTGAAACGACTTCCATTCAGCCGTAAAATAAATACGTGTGTAAATCGACGGGGCACACTTCAGACTTTGAACCGCAGAGCCGGAGAGCCTGGACTGGTGTTTTCACAAGCTCACGATTGAGCTCTAGCCCTTTGTAAACTTTCGGTGGATTGCCTTGGACGTGGCAGGAGCAAACAGTCTGCCTCAGCAATTGCAAACACGCGGGGAGGCTGCGGCGGCGGCCGGGGAGCTGTGCATGGCACGGCCCGACACGGGGCCCGTGACTCACGCCCTCCCCCGGCCATAAACCCCGTGGGGCTGGTAGGAATTGCATCCTGGTGACCGGGGCCTTCGGAGCAGCTCCGCCGAGAGGGCATCTGGGCGACGCTGCTGCTCCCCGCTGCCTTATTGACCGCTTAAATCCTCTGCAGATCAAAGCGGGGCTGAGAGTTTCTTCCTAATGCTGCTTGAACTACACTGACCTTTTCCTCTGGAACCGCTGTTAACTCCTGCCCATTACTCATTGTAAACAAAAGGGAGATCCAAAGGGTTTCCAATGGCCGAGATGGATGGGAAATGTTAGGAAGCTGGTGAAGGATGCTCCGGCAGACGACATGATTTAGGGAAAGCAAGGAATTCAGACCCACACGGGCTGGCAGCCCCACTCCCCATTGTGGCACCTTTAACTTAGTCCATGTCTCATGTAGAAATGGCTTAGAAACCATGATGAGCTGAAGTGCTGGAGTGGCTCAAATATGAACTTTATAACTGAGTCGTGGGTCAGGCTGGAAGGCGATCCCAGCCCTGCTGAGCACATGCCTGTGCCCATGGCCTGGTTTGCAGCTACAGCCGACACACTCATGCCATCACACGGGAGGGACCTTGAACCCCGGAGCAGCTCTGCTTGGAGCTTTGAACTTTGTGGCTTGTCCCTGCTTCCAACACAAATGTTGTGCTGCCATATGGATACTTGGCACCATGGTTTATCCTCTCCTTTCATACCTTATCCTCTTTGGGAAGTCCTCTGGTAATACCTCACATGCTCTTTTCATTGGGAAGACCATGTGTACAGGCTTGCAACGACATTAAACCCCATCATGATCCATTACTCTTGTTGTAAAAATGTCTTTTTTCACATAATCCATCAGAAATATCTGTCTAAACTTCAGGGATGTTGCTGCACAGGCTGCAGAGGGGAGGAACAGCAATGCACCCAACTCCCCACACCTGAGTCCATGGTCCTCCTGCAGCACGGAGGTGGCAGCTGCTGATGGACAGCAGCCACAGCCACTCCAGGACTGGGACTCAGATCCTCCTGAGCTCTTCCTAGTGGTCAGATAATTGCTGGTAGCAGATAGTGAGATGGTTTTTTTGTGCAATGGTTTCTCAGGTTCATATTCAGAATTGTGACTTCTCTGACCAATTCTTCACCCTCTCCAGTGAACTGATGTTGAGCTGAGCCTGGCAGGCCGGGCTCCTGCCTGCTTGTCGTGCCTGCAGCGGAGGTCTTGATGCAGGAGGACAGGGGGTGACCTCCTGGAGCAAGCATCCTCCTCCTGGCCACCTCCAGCAACCCTGCTGTCCGGTTTGGATTTTAGCAGGCCGTGTCTTTCCCTGCCATAACCCACCCCGCAGTGCCTGGCCGAGCCCTTTATGGGCCCTGCCTGGACACAAAGGCGCGGGGTGTGATCCGGTACTAGCGGCGGCGAGCGATACCAGCGCTCCTGCTGCCCTCCCTCCCCACCAGCCCAGTGCCCCGTGCCCGGGCACGCTGCCTCCGCCGGGCCCCTCGTGGGCAAAGATCGATAAATCTCCGACTTTTCCCCATCCCCTCCCTGTTCCACCCTGGCCCTTGGCCCAGGAATTCCCCCGTGGCTGCCCATGGAGTCTGCTGGAAACCCTCAGGAAAGTGCTGTTGAAACATCTCCGCCTGGGCAACCTCAGGGCTGTGGGATTTTGGGCATGAATGCCTGGGGATTTAGATTATTCGGGAGTCGGAGTTCCTGGGAAGGAGGGAAGGAGACGATCCGCTGTGCGAGGCTGGGTAGTTTGGTGCCTCCTTCCTGTTGTGCCTTTTGTTAATGGAGCTACACGCACGGAATGGGGAAGGAGAAGAGGGGGAATAACCATCCCAGCATGAAAGGAGAGGGTTTGAGATCGTTCGGTGCTGCAGCTGCCCCCTGTGAGCTTCTGTGGTGCCATTTGAGGGCTGGGGGGGGAACTAAATTTGCTGCTGCAGTTTCACCAAGTCAGGAGCAAGACGGATGAAACTCGTGAAGGCGAAAAGCGAGAGCCCGATTTTGCTTTGGGAACCCCGAGTTTTGCGGGGAACAGGGAGAGCTGTTTCTCCGCAGGATCTGGGGTTTGTGTCTGTCGGGCACACACCGACCTCTGCTGTCCTTC
>WBMY01002313.1:385839-402523 GCA_013397315.1 Donacobius atricapilla | reverse complement strand
CTTCTTCTTCTTCTTCTTCTTCTTCTTCCTGCATCAGAACGAGGGTTTTAGCAACAAAAGCTGCCTGTGGGGTCCTGTTTAGGACAGGGATGGCAGACAGCGATGAGGATTCCCACTCTGCTGCCTCCATTCTGCCGAGTGGGATCCAAGGGGTGGGATGGGGGGCTGGGGAGGACGCAACCCTGCATGGCCCCGAGCACAGCAGCCTTCAATCCCTGAAACACTTTCTTGCACCTCGCTTCGCTCAGACTGCTCCCAGGAATATTTGCTGGTGTGCTTTAGTGCTGCAGGCCTGGCTGCACAGCCTGGATTGCAGGGAATGATCTCTGCTCCCGCAGGGACCCGTGAGGCTCTGGAGCAGGCGGGGGCTAAGTGGAGCAGCCACGCAACAACCTGGCATGCACATGCTGGGAGCAGCATCCCCGCTGTGCATGGGAGCAGCACACGGAGCTGAAGATTCCATCCGGATCCAGAGCTTGCAGCAACTCCTGGGGGGCTCCCCAAAGTTTCCAGGGCTCTGGTATGCTCGTGTCTTAAAGCTGTGGCCAGTTTTCCAGGCTTAGGGATGCAGGATGAGGAAGGCTCCAGCCTGCCCTGCCTGCTGCGCACATGTGGCACAGAGGAGCCGATCCTGCAAACTGCTGCTCGCGTTCCTCTTCCGCTNTGCCTCCTTCCTGTTGTGCCTTTTGTTAATGGAGCTACACGCACGGAATGGGGAAGGAGAAGAGGGGGAATAACCATCCCAGCATGAAAGGAGAGGGTTTGAGATCGTTCGGTGCTGCAGCTGCCCCCTGTGAGCTTCTGTGGTGCCATTTGAGGGCTGGGGGGGGGAACTAAATTTGCTGCTGCAGTTTCACCAAGTCAGGAGCAAGACGGATGAAACTCGTGAAGGCGAAAAGCGAGAGCCCGATTTTGCTTTGGGAACCCCGAGTTTTGCGGGGAACAGGGAGAGCTGTTTCTCCGCAGGATCTGGGGTTTGTGTCTGTCGGGCACACACCGACCTCTGCTGTCCTTCCCCCCCCCGCAGCCCCCCACCCGGCAGGGGCGGCAGAGGGACACGCATTTATGGGGAGCAGGAGCTGAGGCTGCGGGCCGGTCGGGGCTGGGCTCATGGCACGCTCGCCCCAGCCATTCTGCAGTGCCATCTTCAGGCAAAGCCTCACCATTGCTGAGATCAGAGCGCCGAGCGCGGCCCCGGCCCGGCGGCGCTGCCTCCTCTGCCCTGCCCAGCTCGGGAAGGGCTTGGGGTCCGCGCAGGAGAGTGCTCAGGGCCAGCAGGGGCTTTCCAAGGACCTGGTGATGGGCATGTCTCTTGCCTGAGATTAGATGAGAAGTTCTTTCCAGGAGTCAGAGCCTCCAGAGAGCTGGAAGCATGNACACGGAGCTGAAGATTCCATCCGGATCCAGAGCTTGCAGCAACTCCTGGGGGGCTCCCCAAAGTTTCCAGGGCTCTGGTATGCTCGTGTCTTAAAGCTGTGGCCAGTTTTCCAGGCTTAGGGATGCAGGATGAGGAAGGCTCCAGCCTGCCCTGCCTGCTGCGCACATGTGGCACAGAGGAGCCGATCCTGCAAACTGCTGCTCGCGTTCCTCTTCCGCTTGAGGATTTTTCAAAGACCAGGCTTCCTACAGCTGATTTACAGCGCTTTTTAGAGCAAAGGGGCGACTCCAGAGAAGCCACCAATTATGTTGATGAAGAGCCTGACAGTAAACAGTGTCTTTTCTCCCTCTAAAAGAAGAAGACATGGAGGGAATTCAGCATCTTCCCAACATCAAAGCTAATAACAGAAGTGAAGTGAGACTCTGACCTTTAACAGCCTGCCTGTTAGTGTGGATTATATCATGTCAGCAGCCATCTGCAATATAAACTATACCTGGCTTTGATGAGACCTCTTATAGACCTTTAAAGGGGTGGAAATACTGCACAGCTTTCTGCAGAGAGGAAACCACTGGAATACCAAGGCTTTAGCTCTGCGGCACATGAGATGAGTGTGTCCTGCTGAACTGCTGGATCATAAGGGCTGCTGGGATCCTCACACAAATCTGTCTGGGATGCTGGAGCCAGAGCAGGTTGTGGCTATGCCTGCCAGTCCCAAGGTTCAGATATTATGGAGTTTTGGGGCCTCTATCACCTCCTGGGCCCTTTCCTGAGAGCAGAATGGGGTTGTGTCCCTGCTCATATTGGATGAGATTGGATATCTGGAGGCTGTAAGGGTTTGTCAACTCTCTTGATAAATAAGTCTGTTTGCCAGCTAGCAGCCTTCATCCCCATATATATATATATNTATATATATATATAATATTTCTTTTCTTTCCACCCAAAATGCCACCCTTCAGATGCTTTGGAGATGGACAGGCACCTGAGATTCAGCACCCATCTCCCTGCAGTGTTGTCTCTGAATCCACCAGGTGCTGCAGTAAACCTCAAGTCCAAACCCAACATTTCCCCCTGCCCCGTTCTTTCTGGGCACTGCTCTGTGATCCTGGCAGCACAGGGATCAGTGATGGGGGATCCTGCACTGCTCTAATGCAGTAAACAGGGTGTAAAAGATCTGCATTGAAGCCTGGGGGTACATTAGGGCAGGGATTGCAGGAGATGGTGGTAGGAACCTGCCTTCCACACAGAAGCATCTCAGTGCATTGGAAGGCGAAAACCATTGCTCCCCAAAATGGATCCAGAAATAGCAGGGGTGACGGAGCCACAGAACATTGGTGAGAAGATGATCTGATTTCCTAATATGTTGAAATATCTCACCAACTGCTCAGGAGACTTATCCCTAGAAAGGAAGTTTTCTTAGCCATATCAGGTAGAAAAGAAAAATGGAGGAATGAAAAAAGTCATCATTACTCTGACACCTGGAGATAACATTCAAAGCTAAGTGTTGGGCAGGATAACTGTGCTCCTAAACAAAGCTGATTTATGGGGAAAACTCATCCGTTTACAGTCCATAAGTTAAGGGCTCAGGCTCTGTGCACAGAGGTGCTTCAATCATCAAGGAATATGGTAATAATGTTTTATGGAAATGTCTGAGACTTCCTCTCCACAGGGTCCTGGCCATTGCTGTTATGAAATACACAATGCCTTAGCATCTCGATGTCCTACACATTGAGCCATAAAGACAAACATGAGTGATCTTGTATCTTCTGGGGCTTTATGGCGTTATAAAATATGTTTTATGTTCCAATCAGCAGCGACAATTTATGAACAGAGAGGCTTGAAAAGATGTAACATCAGACTATGTATTTTAATATAGTTTGAGAGAACTGTAATGCCTTGAATGACATTTGCTCTCAGCACACACGGAAAATGAATAGTAATGCAGTGGAGATTGATGGTTTATTTCATCATGAAGGGTCTTCTGTGCAAAGAGTTTTATGAACGTTATAGACAATAACTAGTTGGCTTAAGGAAAAGGATTTATTGGTCACGTGGCCACCTTTTCCTGGAGTGCTCACATTTTCTCTGTGGCTTGTTTGTGAAATCCCGTAGCATCACTTCCAGGAGGCGTTTTTTTGTTGTTTTGGTTTTTTTTTTTTAGTTTGTTTTTTTTTTTTTCCTGCCTGTAAGTATTCAAATTAGAGCTGGAGATAGACACCAACATTTTTTTTAATGTTTCATTTTATTTACACAATGTATCTGTTATAAGAAGGTATTATGGAGTAGCGCTAAAATGACCTATTTTATATGCAACTCCTCTGGGGAATGAAAATAAAGCTGCTCAGAAGTGGGAGCAACACGAGCGTCAGACAAGAGTTAGAACATGCTCTTTGTGGAGTATTGGTCACATTTAAACATCCTGTTCTTTAAGATTATGCTGAGAATTTATTGCTAGTGCTGGATTTTTTTGCGAGTTCAGCATGTTTTGGTAAAAAAAAAACGCTCAGCTCTTCCGTTGTAATTCATCTTTGGTTATGCATTGCTGCAAAGGATGATGTCCAAAAGGATGTGCAGGCTGGCAGTGGCTTGGGGGATTGACTCTGCCAATACAAGGCAGCTGTTGAGCCTTCAGTGACCAGCCTGTGCTTCTACTCCTGTGCCCAAAATCTGGAATTTTTTACTCAGGTGTGGGGAAATGTTTCCATCTCACACGTGTTCATCTTTTTCCTGCCATTTACTTGTGCCCAAACCACTAGCCAGCACCGTTTCCAGGAGTCTTGTGACAAAAGAAGTCATCCCCAGTCTCATATTAAATTGCATCCTTTAGCAGGGAAAATCTGGAAAATGTGTTTCTTTTAAGCCTCCTTGTGAGAAAGCAGGGAGAAAGATGTCAGCATTCAGCTTTTGGGGATCTTCTGGAAGGACCAGCTGTGATTTGTGGAATGCTGGGCATCACAGACAGCATTTTTTAGTCTGCAGTGATGCAGAGGAGAAGGTGACCGGTTTCCATGGAGGAGAGAGGGTTTGGATAGCTGGGGGGCCATTGCACAAGCAGGGGTGGAGGGAGCAGTGTGGTTTTTGTCTCCTCCTCCTGCTGTTGGCGTGAGCTGAGGATGGCCAGGACCTGTCCCATCACAGGCCTGCCCCGGTTGTCACCTCAGATGCATTTATATGAAACTTCCAGCACCAGTTGCAGATCGATTCTTCCAAATCAGTGGGAAATTGTGTCAGGAATCAACAAAGAGAAACCCAGTCCCCTGGTCAGGGCAGCATTTCAGGCATTTGAGGGATTATAGGGAGCACTGGGCTTGGTCAACAACATCTTCACAGGGGAAAGGTGCCCGTGAAACACCAAAGGGTTGAGATGTCACAGTGAGACCCTGGTGTCCCCTCAAGGTAATGCCAGAGGTGAGAATTTCACTCCTTAATGTCCCCCTTGTTGCACATCCTGATTTATTTTTACTCTCGGTGTTTTATTATTGCTGTTGACTCTCCTGTGCTTAGTACTGGCCCCTCCACAGTAATTAAGCATTAGCTAATATCTGCTCATTGAAAACCATAAGAGAGCTTTATTACTGGGCAGGAAAAGGCTTCATTGATTTAGAAGACAGTTCGGGTGGTAATTTCCATGCCACCTTAAAAATCACTGCAAAGGGATCTCTAGAAGGTAATAAACAAGATGCAAAATCACCATGATAACATAAATCACCTTGAACTCACTTGATAAGGACTGTGCCATGGGTCCATCCCAGGGAATTGCTTTGTAATGCACTATCAATGTCCCATTATTTTAAAGTGTTACTGAAGTTATAGGGAAAATGGGATTCTTCATAGGATATGTGGGATTTTATTAAGCTCCTGTGTGTGGAGAGGAATGGGAGTGCATGGGTGGAAGTAGCAGTGATGACATCTGCCAAGGGTGAATAGTTTGTCCTTCCAAACCTCTGTCCCCTGAGCCCCCTCATACAAGAGCCTGTCCTCAAAACCAGGGCAGGAGAAGCTGAACCAGAGAAAATAATCCTGGACAAAAACCTTCTGGCTGCAGAGCCCAGCACTGACAGGGAAAGGCCTGTGGAAGTGCCTCCTTTCCTGCTGCCTGCCTTGGGTGCTCAGAGTGCAGCCCCAGCTCCTGGGATGTCATGAGGAGTTAGGAGCAGAGGAGATGGATTAGGCCCTTCTGGCTGGCATGCCATGAATTATGTGCTAGCTCTACACCCAGCCATTCATTAGAGATTTACCAGCTGCTTTTTGCCTAAATATTTGCTTAAAACCCTCGGCATATTTCATTCCATAGATTATTTTTTCCTACCAGTTATGAATCAGGGCTAAAAGCGTTTTAGAAAGAAAACACACTTTGCTGAAGTCAGATATTGCATTCAGTCAAAATCCATGAGAAATGTAAGACCAGTTGGAAATATGAAGGGGGTTGTTCCAAATTTTGACCGGGACCAGTGACTAGGGCAGAGTCAGCCGGGACAGATACAGATGGAGTAGATATGAGCTCATTTCTGCTATTTTCAGGCTCTTCTACTCCAGCCCAATCAGAAAAAAAAATTAATTATTATTTTTATTTTCACTGTGTAATTTTTTCCTTTTCAGTGGTCTATGCCAATTTTTCTGCCATTCCTCCACAGGGATCTAGTAAGTTTTGCTGTCAGTCTGGGAACTCTTCTCCAGCAGCACTGGAGCTCTCAGCTGATTCCCATCTTTCCTTGAGAAGAGTCTGTTGAAGGCAGTAGTATTGACCCAAATTGTGATTGGAATCGCTGTAATCAGGGATATGGGAAGACTGCTCTGTTTTATATTTCTATTTAATTTTGTTTCTGTTATAAAGTCAAAATTTCAAACTTGCACTGAAGTCCTTAATTCTGCACAGCAGAGGCAAACAAACTTGTAAGAGGTTGAAATACCTGTGCATCTGTCTCAACTCTCCTTGGAAATTTCCGAACAGAGCAAAGTTAGCAGCAACGTTTAGTGCAATTTGATTTAAAATTATTTCAGGATAAGTAGTCTTTTTAGTACAACCTGAATTTCTATGCCATTCCTGCAGTATGAAAAGAAATGGAGACAACTCAGAGAAACTTCAAATTCCAAGCAAAGACTTCCAGAATTTGCATCCAAAGTCAGGACTGGTTTCCAGACTCGATGAGGAACCCAGCTTTCCTCTCATGAAAGTCAGGACAACCATCAAGCAATGAACCTGGATGGATTAATTTGTGGAGAAATGCCAATCTTCCTGCAGTAAAGGAACTGGTACCAATGTGTGCTGCAGGAGCTTTCGTAACTCAAAACAGCTGCAAATCTGCTCTAAGTGTTTTGTTGGGTTTTTTTGTTGTTGTTGTTTTTGGGGTTTTTTTGGTGGTGGGGTTTTTTTTCTTTCTTTCTTTCTTTTTTTTTTTTTCTTACAGGTCCTTAATCCACTGAGTTAAAGCTTTACAGTGAACAGAGTACTGAGCAGAACAGACCAGCACTTCAGATTGCAGCTGCTAAAGGCAGTCATCCCACTCATCCCAGTGTTTGAAATAAATCCTTACATGGGGATCTTAAAGAGCTGGACTAACTCCCCAAAGCATTAATGGGTGTTAAGTGGTGTGCTGAGATAAGAGTACATCCCATTGTTAGGAGTGACCGATAGAGCTCAGGGGTCAAGTGAAATTGGGCTTATCTGCTGGCAATTCAGCCTTTTTTCTTCCTGTGTTTGCTGTCTAGAATTTTCTTCTGGGGGAGAAAAAAAAAAAAGGAAAAGGAAAGTGTAAAGCAGCTCATATTTTAATCTGGAGTCAAGCGGAAGATTCTTCAGGGCAGATGAAAGACAGACACAGCACTTTGTGTGGAAAACCCTGGAGATGCCTTCCCTGCATTGTGAAATCCTTGGGACCATCGAATATCCCAGGAAGGCAGAGCTCTTTTCATGAAGGCAACAGTGCAGGAGAAATCCTTTTCCCATTAAACATGAGCAGACAGAAGCCTCCCCATTATTTCTTTGGTGCACAGGAGCTGCCATCTGGACCTGCCAGCTTTCCTGGTGCCTCCTGGATGGCTGAACCTCTCAAGGGTGGTGTGGTCAGTCTCTGGATACGGCTCTGGAAAAAGCAAGGACAGTTCAGCAATCCAGAGAAAAGCTCCATTTTCCCACACTTCGCTGGACTCGAAGGGTTTTGTGGCTGTTGCCAGCGTGTTTTGGAGGGAACTGGGTGGGATCAAGTCCCCGGTTCTGGAATGGACTCACTGTTCTTGGCACAGCAAAGTCCATTCTTGCCACTTGGGATATTCGCCCAAGATTTGATTCAAAGGTTGATTTAACCAGGGAGAGGTGACACTTTTATGTACTGGGATAGGTCCCAGCACATCCATTTCATGGGCCTGGCTTTCAGAGTGAGAAGTGGGAATGGTCTGGGTCTGCCTTACCCAAGGGCACCTTCACTGCCATTACAGGAGCACCTTATCCCTGAGGTGATATGAAGAAAAAGGCCCATTAAAAGCAAATATCTATAATTTCTGCTTTTTTGGAAAGGGACAAACTCTTTTTTTTAAATGAGGAACTTGAAGTCACAAGTGAAACCAGCAGCTGAACTCTTTATTGTGGTTCTCATGACAAAAGCCCGAGGGGTTTTGATCACTGTGAAGTGGTTCAGACTGCTGGGCTGCGCACAAACTCTTTTAAATAATCCTCCCTGGTTTCCCAAGCTTTGCAGTCTTTCTGAAACCTAAATCAGCATTTAGCTGGCTGGGCAAATTCCCAGTCCCACTGAGGTCAAGGGATGCTGTGCACTCACCTGCAGCAGTACCAGGATCTCACCTCCCTGTATTCCGCTCTGTTTCCCTGCTGGTCACCAAACCAGAAGGTTCCTAGATTTGTCATGACCACAGAAATGCATTTTAACATGAGCAGTCTAATTCCACACTACCAGAGCTGAGCTCTTGACTCTGACCCACTTTGAGCACAGCAGGAAGGCAACAGCTCCATCCCTCCCTCACTGGAATCAGGTGGATCCCTATAAAATATTACTGGAAGGCTAGAACAATTTAGTGTATTCTTCCCTGTACATTAAAATACAACATCCATATACAGTGGCAAAGAACAGGTGTCTCCAACTTAATGTGTTAAAACAATCTGTTTATAAATCTGAAGGAGCCCAGGATTTCCCTGCCCCTCTCTAATTTCAGCAGTGAGGGAACCCTGGAGTGTTGCAAAGCTGGGTATGGAGACTTTTACTGAGCTATCAAGTCTGAGAGCATGAATAAAAATGTATATTTTCCTTCCTTCTGATTAATAGTTCCAGTCAACATCAGCTAACTTATTCCTATTGACAGATCTATGAAATACTTGCAGAATCAACAGCCATAAAGTGGATGGCAAAGCACTGGCATCATAAAGCCGTAACGTCCGTGTCTATTGCAATCAAGGCTTTTAAAACCTAATTACTTCTGGGTGACATCAGTCATATATTTTCATGTGAAATTACAGTGGCATGCAAGTGCCCAGCAAAATAAAAGAAAACAAATGATGTCCTATAATAACAGAGAAGTGAACTGTCATTTTTAATCTGGCATGAAAGCTCCAACTGATGAAGCTTAATACAACTTGTTAAAACACCTAACAAGTGAGGAAGTGATTAAGTATTGTCCTTTTGCCTCTGGGAAATGGGATCTGCTCTCAGCAAGCACGGAGTGACTGAGATAGCCCTTTGGAGCTGATTGAGCTGCACATAAAGTAACTTCTAATGATCTCAGTCCACTTTGAGCCATAAAGATTTAGAAGGGACAATATTTTAGAAATGATCAAGTTCCACTCTTTTTATTAGTGAGGATAAAACACCTTTGTGGAGGAAATTAAACAGAATAAATTGCTGAAGCCTTCTGCAGCTTCCCTCATTTAGTGGTGTCAGAAGAGTGCAGCAGACACCAGCCTGGAGCAGGAGCTCATCCACAGCAGAGGGCACTGAGGAGGGAAACTGCTTTTTGCTTCCAAAGAGTTTCCAGGCTCTTTGTGTGGTAAAATCCTTTGGAATAACTCCGCTCATGCGATGCTTTTAGAGAAGGGAGTGAAGACACCTGCCAGCCTCCAGCTCCATCACTTCACTGCGTGCCTGTGTTGTCTCCATCGCTGTGGGGAAATGGGGCACTCGGGAACAGTGGTGGGTTTGGGGCTGGGCAGGGCAGACAGAGCCTGTGGTTGCCCAGGATCCCTCTGCAGCCCTGCTGATGGAGGAGCATCCTTTGGAGCAGCACTCAGAGAGCTCCAGGGGTGCTCTGCTCTGTTCTGCTCTCCAAATTCCTGCGTTTCTGCCAAGTCACCTCCAGCACTAATCCCTCCTCAGGGACAAACCCGCTGAAGTTCCCAGTTCCTGCAACGGACCATGGCAGAACCCGCTACAGTTTGTGCTTCTGGCTTTTATTAAGGACACGTTTTTCAGGAGATGTTTCTTTTATGGTGCTTAAATTAAGTTTTCAAGGTTAATTGTCCAGTTTGATGACTTTGGTTCAATAAATAATTCAGAGACAGTTTATGTCCTCCCATGTAAAGATGCCTGCTGAGGTTACAGTCGCAGCCAGGCACTTCCTCTGATGTGCTATTAGCTAATGTGCTGGAGGTTTTTCCACTTCAGTTTGGAAGCATTTATTCTCTTTGAAGGGAAATTTGAATGGAACTGAAGTTCAGTGAAAGGGATAATAGTGAAGACAGCCAAAGTCACCAAGCTATCAATAAAATCATTGCCAATGTCCATTGTCCAGCGATTTTCCTGTTGTCATCCACCAAACAGCAATTGCACAGCAATAATTTTAGGTCTTAATAACAACTTTGGTTCAGCAGGTCAAATTCAGAAGTCTTTACATGCTCTTTGGGGACTCATCCTAGAGCAGCTAACTCAGACAAACCTTTTCTCTGAGGCTCTGAATCTGTGAGACTCTCAGCTGATAGAGATGCCATTAGAAATTTCCCTGCTAAACTGCTGTGTGGGACAGATGAAGTTGCTTCTCTTAGTCACATTTTTATAGCTCTCTTGCAAACCATCTACAAGACTGGGTTTCCTATTGGCTGTATATAATGGGATCATAACCCTGCTGGGAGTCCCAAGTACCAATACAAAAAACCCCCTATAAATCATAAATATTCCTGTGGTGTGTTGGTGTGAGCTCCAGGGCTGGGAAGTCCCAAGGGAGGGTTGCTGGGAATGGTGTTTGCTCCTACTCCAGGGACCTGGAACTGACAAAAGAGAGGAATACTTCTGCTGTTACCAACATTGGAGGAATCTTGAGGGACCAATCAGTTAATATCCCTACTGTGCTACCAATAAATAAAGCCAAAGATTCGCAGCGCTTACTAAACACCATCTTCTCCCTGTCAGTCAAACTCCACTGTGAGTTAGCAGCATCAGATTTTCAGCAATCCCACACCCCCGGTGCCTACAGGTGCTTGGCAATCTCCAAACCCGCTGTCCCCCTCCAGCAGCAGCGCAGGGCTGCGGCCCCACCCTCCCCAAAGTGTCAGCGGGTGGCGGTGGCTTCAGGGGAGAGCTGGAGCTGCAGCAGCCCTGCTGCTGACACTGCATTGCAGCTCCAATGCAGAGCTCCTGGCAGAGGGACATTGATTCAATGGTACAGTTGCTGTCCTTTAAGCAAAGGTCACCCTGCAGGGCTGGCTCTGTGTGCGTACCCAGAGAGGATGGCCGGAGCAGGAACTGGAGTCAGAGTGAGATGCTGTGCCCGGTGTTGGTGCCAGGGCTGGGGACATGTGCTGGCGTGGAGCCCATGGTCCATTCACCCTGCTGAGGATTCAGAGCTCTCCCAGGTACCCAGCCAGAGGGCACAGGTATGCCCTCACTCTGCGAGGACTGGGGGCTCAGCACAGCAAAATCTGGTTCCTAGAGGATGCAATTTCCACAGCTGTCTGGTTACCCCACCACCTATTTTCGTACTCAGGGAGTAAAAATATAATCTGAATTTTGCCTGCTGGAGCAAATTGTGGCTACAAATATTCTCACTTTAAAAAAAAAAAAGCAGTTATTGGCAACCTGGCTCAGAGCTGAGCAGGACTTGCAGAGAAGCAGACTGTGAGGTTTGTTACCGGCAGTGTATTCAGAAGGCATCTGATCAAAGCCATAAAAGGGGGAAAAAAATCATCAAGGCAACATTGTAAAAGATGATAGTTGTTAAATCTAATTTCAATACTCTGTGTGCATAACCTCTAACTCGGAGGCATCTAAGCATTCCAGACATGGCCGGTGCATTGTAATTTTTGCATCGTTTCACATTACTCACAAGGTGCATTAGATGGACACTGAAGGATGAATTATTCTTTTCAGCAAAACATTTTTGTGGAGTAAGTAAATTTATCTTGCGGGGAGAGTAAAAGGAAGAAATATGGCATTAAAATGTGCAGATCTGAGTTGAACACATCTCTCTTTTACAGGGAAACCATGATTTAAGTGCACTCTATTACTAATGTTTAATAAAAGCCATAATTCAGAATGTCAGGCTGAGGCTGTGTGCATTGAAACTATGATTTGGGGAAAAAATGACACAGCCATTTTTCAGTACAGTAGCTCTTCTTTAAGCCATTTGTCTGCAGGCCTAAATTAGCTTTGAAGTGTACTTTATCTTTTCTAAAAAAGGCATTGATACAGCGATTATGCTTTATCAATTAATTTTACATGCAGCCCCGGAGAGGACAGAGGTTCTTGGGGCTGTCACCTCATCCCAGTGCAGGGTCACATCACCTGCATCCTGCCTCACCCTGCATTTGGGGGGACCTTGGGACAGTCTGTGAGTGCACAGGCTGAACCTCCACCTTTCTGAGAGGTATTCTCCCCGAATATTTGCTGTTCAGTGGGAGTGTCCCCATGTTCCCCCGGTGGAGACGCCCTGGGCTGTCTGTAGAGTTGGCAGCACACTGTCCATTGCTCCATCAGTGCTGGCTCCGAGGGGAACGTGGATTCGACTAATGGATGTATCTTCCTTTGACTTCACAGACCTGCAGCTGACCATCAGCTGGCCTCCACTCGCTGTGAAGCTGATACCCATTCTTCTGAAAAATGTGAAGGTTTTGGTGCAGAGCAAACCCCCAACAGTACCTGAGAAACTGCAGATCAGCAATGCTGAGCTCAGAGCTGCACTGTGGATTTGCAGCAGCTTGGTGGGACACCAGCTTGGGAGCACAACTGGAGTGTTCTCTTCTCCAAGCACAGCACAGCCTCTGAGAGGGCAGCTCAGCAGGCGGTCCTGCTGCAGCTCCATCAGACATGTCATTGATGTCTGCATGTGCCCCTGCAGGGGTCACTCAGGGTTATCAGGGCCTCAGGGCTCATCAGATGGTTGGCAAGTGGGAGTTTGTTGCACCCAAGCTGCAGACAGGCTGGGAAAGTCAAACTGGGGCCCCAGGCTGCTCACGGATGAGTCTTGTTAAAAGCATTCTGGATTTTATTCTGCTTTCTTTTATTCTACTTCCCCTCAATGACAGCTTTTTCTAGATTAAATAAAGGTAATAAACCAGCAGCTTGTCTGATCCCTGCTCTGCAGCATCACACGTGCAGCTGTCACTGAGCCTGCCCAGCTCCTGCTTCTCGATGCTTTGCTGAATCCCACTGCCTTAACAATGCTGGGAACAGCTCTCTCTTGCTGCCTGTGACATCCCTAAGGGCGCCCAGTGCTGCCCAGCACAGCCCTCCTGGGGCGCGGTACCAGCTCTGCAGATGGCCACGGATTCATCTGGTTTGACCTGCACGACAAAAAGTCACACCAGGAGGAAAAAAAAAAAAAAAAAAGGCTGCCCTGCCCTTCCCTCTCTTCCATTTTCCTTTTCCCAGGGTGCAGGGTGCTGGGGCCTGCCTTGGGGTGAGCAGGCAGACACTGAGGGGTGCTTGTGCATCTGCTCAGGCTGCTGTGAACCCGGAGGGACTGGCTCCTTGCAACTGCTCCGTCCTTGGGAGTGTTATAAAGCAGCATCGGGCTCCAAAGGACTTCCCAAAGTCATGCCCACAGGTCGGTAACACCTGGATTTAAACCGAGCCCGAGCCCGTGCGAGCAGCGCACGGGGCTGGTTACACCAGGGGAAGATCCGGGCCATTAAATATCACTTTCATTTACAATCTGACCTGCAGCTGGGACATTTATTAGCACAAACCAATTCCCCTCGGGGCAGGCAGAGCCTCAGAGCTCGGCGCTGAGCCTGGCCCTTGCCGAGTGTCTCCCGGGGAAACACTACCTGTGCTCGGGTCTGCTCCCAGGCACCCAGCGCCCGCAATTAAACTCTCCTTAAACTTTAAAGGCACACTTAAATGTGTGTTTATGGCCCCATTACTTTCTCTTTATAGCCCGAGGTGAAGGCTGGAATCCTGTCCGAGACGTCTTAAAGGTTATGTGTACAATTAGCTGGTTCTCATCACGTCCTTTAACATTTCACTTCATAAGGCAGAGCAAACCCCGGTGAATCAGGCGGCGGCCGCAGGGAGCGCGGGGGCACCGCTGGGACCAGGGGACTGTCCCCCACCCCTCCCGGCCACAGAGAAAATGATGCTGGGTGAGAGCTGCAGCTGCCTCATCGGAATTTCAGCCGGGATTCAGGCTCCCCTCTGCCGCTCCCTGACCTGCCTGGGATGTTGGGGCAGAGTCATTAATGACAGATGTGTAAACTTTTGCATGGAGGGATGCCAATATTTTGCATACTTACACAGTGCTGCCATAAATATTAATGCAGTGCTAATATGGGAAGTTCCACCAGCTGTGTCCATTCTCGGGGGATACTTCAACTATTTATATTCGGGGTAATGAGCAAGCTGTTATTATATAATCAGGCTGTTGGAGAAGCCTTTGGAATAAAAGTCTCACTGAGAATTAGCCAAGAGCAGGAGCGTGTTTGGAGCCACGAGACAATCACAGTTTGAGTGATGGAAGGTTTGACAGAGCAGAGGCAGGACAGGAGAAAAACAGGGCAGAGGAGAAAGGTGCTGAGGAATTAATGCCGATTGAGACGAGGGTGGTTTTTTGTTGGTTTTTTTTTTGCACCCAAACACCAAACTTCTCTACCTGCAAAGTAATCCCAAATTTCTTGTATGAAAGATTAAGTCGCCAAAGGAGACAAAAAGGAGCAATGTTTGCTCAGTGCTGAAAACCACAAGCAAGAATAATCTTTGTTATGGTCTCCTCTCTACAAGCACAACCTGCTTGCTTTAATCAGAGCTGGAATGATGCTGCTTTCATCTGACTCAAGAATCAGCCTCTCCTCTCATACTGAAGTTGGATTTTTGTTGATTTTATTACTGTTTTGGACTCCCGTAACACAAATGACTGATGAGCCAAATCTGTGCAGCATTCCTGGATGTATTAGGCTCCTATTGTCTTTTTTTGCATCAAATCTATGCTTTTTATAAGGCAGACTTCTTCTTTAAGAAAAAAAATAATCTGGAGAACAGTTTGGAAGTGATTTAAATCCTCTCCCCCCTTTTTTGGGGGAACGATGAATATTTAATTGAGTTGAAGGTGGATAAATGATCATTTTCTTCATCCTATATGGTAGTGAGTAGTAAATTATTTTACCAGGAAACCCAGTTATAATTGCAAAATTGATAACAGAGGTGTGAAAATTTACACCTGTGATAATAAAGACTAGCTTCCCATAGTACATCGACATTATATCTTTTGAGTTATCTCTTGTGCATGATCTAAATATTTCATATAACCCAACAATCAGAGCCTTCAGCACGCCAAGTAAGAAATAACCTGCTTTTATATTTCATATGCATATATATATATATATATATTACAAATAACAGCACGTTCTGCATGCACCTACACACCTGCACAGCAGTGCTCCAAGGGTGGGTGTTCGTGCTCCTGAAAACTGATGGAGAAACCCAACATTGTGCTGCAATGCAGGGTTTGGAGGCAGCATGGCAGGGAGGGGTGGGCAGAGCATCATAACCTTGGGCAGACCCAGATTAAAAATTGCTATTTGGCATCCTCCAGCTCCGGGCTGGACCCCAGTGAGCTGCTGAACAAGAGGAATCTGCCTCCTCCTCTCTGTCCTACCAGCTTTTCCTCAGGAAACTGCTGACTAAAGGGAAGCACAAAACTTATGGTCAGTTTTGGCAGGGGCCGTGGCGCTGGGGCAGAATGTGGATCCTCGAGAACTCTGGGGTCCTACTCAGGGCTCAAGACCCCTCAGGGGCTGGCACGATGCCACCACATGCTAAAGAGATTATATTCGGCTGGTAATTAAGCACTGCAATCAGTGGAACTCTCAGCAGAGCCCGCTGAAATGAACCCTGTGCAGATTGAAATTAATACCGAGCATCCTAATGGGCAGGAGTGCACTCGCCAGGATTAACCTATGAGGAAATCAAACTCTTTAGAGAAAGCTTTTGGCAGCAGGAATCTCCCCCTTAATATCCAGCAAAAGTCTCAGTGTTAATTCTGAATTAATCCGTAATTTGGGAAGAATTTCTCAAGGTCAAGGCTTTTTGTTGTTGTTGTTGTTGTTGTTTTTCCTAAATCTGGTTGCATTGGATGCAAAAAGGGTTGGTCGTCCCTGGGGGTTTCCATGGATTTGGGGTTTGGAACAAGGCTGTGGCTGTGGCTGGTGGCAGGTACAGTCATTAAAACAAAGGGATTAGAGCCTTCAGCCTGAATCTGAGTCTAATCCATTACCCTGTTCACAGGGAATCACTAGGAACCGGAGCTAATTCCCTCCATTTAGGCTGAAAGAGATGGTCTCTTTTTAAAAGTTTGGTCTGGTTAACAGCATTGTATCCAAGATCTCTGTTACAGAGGTGCCAAAGCCATAAAACACATGAATTGCCTCTTTCTCCTCATTTTAGCATGTCATTTCAGAGATATAGATAGGCTTTTATATAGATATATATTTTATTATGCACTATGTATCTTAAGATATCATTACTTTTATCTTGGCCAGTTTATTAAAGATAATTATATGGAAGTTCCCATGCCTTCTCCAAGATTGCAGTTGGCTGAGCTGGATGAGAACATTATGCTAACAAGAACATATTTTGCTGTACATGAGACAATCTCTTTTGGGCAGGAAGAAGTGAATCATTTTCCTTCTCTTTTTCTGCCTTCCAATATTTTTCTTGAAGCTCATTTCAGTAGCAAGACATCTCCAGCTTCCCCTAGACTAAAGCAAGAGACAAGATGCAAGAGCCATTGATTCACCTTAGGGAATACTTTGGAGAGATCAAAAAGTGCTTGTGTGCAAGCTGTTTCCTGTGGGAGGAGCATGGCAGTACAATCAATCCATGAATGCATTGTAAAATCAATGCTCTGTATAATTAGGGCACTCCAAGGGTAAAAAAA
>WBMY01002313.1:329425-385816 GCA_013397315.1 Donacobius atricapilla | reverse complement strand
AAAAAAAAAAGGTAAAAAAAGAAGGCGAATAAAAGGGAAAATTAAAAAGGGAAGATCTTCAGTGTCTACCAGGACTCTTGAAGGCTGGAGGAGTCACAAGCACCTGAACAAACAGATTTTAAGCCTGTTTTGGAGGCAGTGAGAGATCTTGGGGGATTGATGCAAAACCCAAAAACCTTTTGTCCTGCTGCTGGCTGTAAAATGCCAAGAGCCAGGGGATGATGATCACAGGTGAGACGACTTCCTCGGTTCTCAGCTGGGACACCTGGGGCTCCAACACCCCGACCACCACTTCAGGCTGCCAGTGAGAAACCTTTTTGATGGCAAAGCCCTTTGGCAGCAGCCAAAAATGAGCTGGCAGGAAAAAAAGAGTCCAGAAACCACCTTGGTTGTGGGTGAGGTGACCGGGATCAACCTTCCCCTGCAAATCCAGCCCTCCCCTCTGCACGGGCAGTGGTGATGATGGAGATCCTCTCTGTCCCACCTCCACACCCAGCAGTGCAGAAAGGCTCTGACCTCAGAAGATTACTTTGGCATTTAAATATTTTCAATCGTTTCTCAGAGACCAAACGGTCGTAATTCCCAGCTAAACACAAATGTTAACTATAGATCATGAAATACAGCAGGGTGTAAATAGTTCTCTTTTATAAGGCACTAAATTATAAGCAGAGACAATTAAGTTAGAAGATAAAAATTCCTTTAAATTAGCAGTCACTTTTGCAAGATCTTGGTGAAAGCAATAATGTGTTTCTGCCTGAAAAATTCACTTTTTAGGGTATGTGGAGGTTGTTGCAGACTGCTGACCCTGCTGGAGGCCACTGCAGCTCTTAACAAAGCTTGGCTTGATAAATAAGTCTTCTGAATGTAAAGCCTAAGCCACCCTTCAGCCTGATTTTTAGTTATTCAACACTAAAAGATCTCTGAAGATCCAACTCAGCCCCAGAGATCCTCTCCAGAAATTACACTCCTAAGCAGGGGGGCAAAAAACAAACAAACACTCTGCCTGGAATGGCCACAGCGCTGGTTAATGTTCCTCAGATGGGTCATTAGGTCTTTTATGGATTGTCAGCATGGAGAACTGATCCTGGTTCCAGGGCAAAGAAAACTACATCATATTAAAATACATGGCTCTTGTGGGACACAGCACTTTCACAGGGCTGCCTGCGAGTTTGGCAAGAGCCTGAAGTTGAGAAAGACAGATAACCCCGCAAATCAGAAAAGGCAGGTTTTCATCAATAGAAAATTACAGATCCCTGGTGAGAACTCCCATCATTATCTATCAAGAAATAAATTGGCCTGAGTTCCTCTTAACTGGTTCATCTGCCAGCACGTCGTGGTGGGAAGGACCTTTGTCTCCTGAGCAGCCACCGGTTCACTGGGTGCTTTAATTGCTTGTAGGAATAACTATTGATGAAACCATGGTAAAGGTGCTTGTGCCCCAGCTTCAAAGAGAAGGGGTTTTTTAAATGGATTCATTGTCCTGGAATGCTTTGACTGGTGGCACAGGTAGGAAGGGAGAGGTTCTTACAGGGAAGAGGTGCAAAGAATATCCCAATCCTCATCCATATGGAAACAACTCCAGGAGCAATGCTCCATATCAGAGCTTCGTTTTCAGAGGAAGATGAGAAGCGTCCTCAGGGCTATGAGAAACACCCCGCAGGGCTGCGGGCCAGCTTTGCTGCAGCAGCTTTGAGCCTTTAAATCCAGTCCTTGGGGAGTGCATGGATCTATTCCGAATAAGACACCCAGGAATGTGGGATGTAGGTGTCCCTTATCCTTTCGGATACTCAGGGCGTGCTGGATGTCTGACAGCAAGGACAAAGTTTGTTGGCCATCACCCAGCTGACAGCACACGGGCAAGGACAACCCTTCCGAGACAGCGTTTGGGCTCCGCTGGCAGGGGAAAGCTGGCACGCCAAAAGGATTAATTATGCCCCAAAATAAATGTGAAGAGAGAAGTACCACCGGCAGGGTTTTTGGCATCGGGCTGTGCGCGCACGGGCCAGAGGGAGCGGGGAGGCCGAGGAAACGGGAAACTTCACCGCGCTTAAACCCCGGCATCCTCCGTCATTTGTCCGGGGCGGGCACGCGTGGAGAGGAGCCTTTTCCAGGAGAGGGCACTCGTGGGAAACAGCAGCTCCCGCCGCTCCGGCCCCGGGCCGCGGGAGCGCTTCCCCCGCATCCCGCATCCCTCCCAGCCCGGCGGCGGCATCGCCCTTCCCCGCACCGCCGGCGCCCTCCGGGCAGCCCGAGCCCCTGCATCCCCGCATCCCTGTGCGGCGGGAGCCCCCCGCATCCCTCTGCTGCGGGCTGAGCGGGATCCTCCGCCCGCCGCATCCCTGGGCACCGGGAAGGGGAATCTCCCGGTCCCCGCCTCCTTCCGGGCAGCGGGATCCCCCCGGTTCCCCGCATCCCTCTGCCTCCCGCCGAGGCAGGAGAGCACGAGTCCGCGCTGATCCATTTGGATCCTCTCCCATCGCCCGCCTGTGCTGGGAGGATGCCGCTGTGTGCTTCAACAGCTAGCAGCCCTGGGAACACAAAAAAAAAAAAAAAAAAAAAAAAAAAAAAAAAAAAAAAAAAAAAAAAAAAAAAAGGGGGAAAAAAAAAAAAGAAAAAAAAAACCCTGATGTACAAAAAAAAAAAAAAAAGCCCTTAGGCCAATGGTGCACTACGTGAGAGGGAAACATCTTGTATGCTAATTGGCTTTAGGTACTTACAGCAAGATTGAGACTTGTAGCATTGCCACAGATTGTTGGAAATTCCTCCGATAAGCTGACAGATGAATGTGTCTCTCTCATGGAGAGGTGAGAGAGCAGCAAAATACTTCCAAGAGCACAGGCAGTGAAGCAGAGATATTTCTGGCATGTCAACACGCCGGGGCGGTGAGAACGCTGACCACTCGCCGCGGGAAGGATGGGGGGAGAGAGGCAAGAGAAGAGGGAAGCAGCGGGCAGGCACGAAATGCTGATCTGCCGGCCACGTCCTGCCACCTGCACACTGAGAAGCAGCTTTTTGTGTGAAGAGCTCCATCAACTTGAATTACTGCTTGTAAAGCAAGGTGGGAGTGAGCAGGAGTAACTCCGCCAGAATCCGGCCCGCAGCGTTTCGAACACAGGAGCACGGCCAGGAGAGGTGTAGGCTGAGATTAATGTCCCAGCACAGCTTCTTGTTGGGACCTGTTTAACCATGAACCACGTTTATTGACTTGGCTGAGATTCTGAGGGTTTTTTCTCACAAGTTTCAGAATTAACCTTTCCCTTTAGCCATGGGCAGGGCTTCTCCTGCGTTCCCAGCCCCGTTGTTTGGGTGATGCTGGGGGAGCTCTCTGGCTGCTGGAGCAGAAGCTGGCAAGGCAGAGCTGTGCTAAGGTTTCCCCACAAGCACCCACCCTTCAGGCAACCCTTCACCTCCTCTCTGTGCTGTAAAAAATGAGAAAAAAGAGAAAGCCTTGAGGCCCAGGGGCATCATGCATCTTGCACCACAGCCTTACACAACCACAATCTGGTCCTGAAAATGCACCAGACCCTGTGGTTCACACTGTCTATTCCAAAACACTGGGATTAAACCCCAGAGGAGTGTGAAGTGGCTGTCACAGAGACAGGGTACCCAGCTGGGCACCCCATGCCTCTGTCCTGCTCCAGCTGCCTCCAGGTGCCCCACCAGATCTTGCTTCTCCCTCTGCTTGCAAAGTGTGATAAGTAATTTCTGATAGTTGAGATGGGAGTTGCTGCTCGAGGTTTTTGCAGGATATTCGGAGCTGTTTCTGAAGACTTTAAATTGGCTCTTTGGGTGTCTTTGAGTGTGGACCCTTCGCTGAAGCAGTGTCCGCTCCTGGCCACGGGCTGTGCCTGATGCTGGCTGTGGCTCCCTCCTCCCCATCTGTACCAGACTGAGCCCTGGTTATTGCTCAGGTCAAACAGTGTCTCTTCTTCTCTCCAGCTACCTGAAAGCCTTTGCACAGGTGATTTCCTGTCAGTTCTGCGTGTACAAGGAGCAGAAATGGTCCTGTGGCAGTTTGCAGATCCCCCAGCTTTTACACTTGGGTTCAGTTTCTCAATCTTTGAGACAATTCTGCCTCTGACCTTGAGCAAGGTCGCTTCCAGCTTCTGTGCCTCAGTTCTCTCAGCAATAAAATGGGCTTAATAACATTTCCTTTCTCCAAATTTAAGTTTTCCTCACCGTGCCCTGCCCACAACTGCACACTGTGAATCCGATGGGACCCCTAATTTAATAAGCACAAGGGAGCCTATTATTATAACCTTCATGCCATAGCTCTGTCTTCATCTCTGCCTGCTATTTGCTGTAGGAAATATCACCGCTTTCTCTTTTCAATTGCCATTAGCAATTGCAGCAGCTGTGGTACAGGACCCGGGGATTTTCAGCTGAACTCTAAATGCAGTTGACAACTGTATGAATCTCAGAGCCAGGGTAAGTAGCTAATGCAAATATCAACATTGTAGTAAGAAACACTCAGGAGCAGTAAGTGACTGATAGAAAAGTGATTATATGGACTTTATGTTGAAAAGTAAATATTTACTCTTCACCATTGACAGATGCTTCAAGCACCATAGATCTAAAAAAGACATTGATTTGCTCTCCTCCAGCCCCTCTTATCTCCTACTTATGAAAATATCTGGTGAATAGTACATCATCTGCTTGCTCCGAAGCCTAAGTGCCTCAGAGCAGCCACTCAGGTAATTTATTTGGCACCCAACAGTGCAATAGTTAATTGTAGTGCTTGTGGAATTGCGTGTGGGCTCTGTTGTAGCCTCCTGAAATGCAGTCACCCAGCACTGCTCCTGCTTCCCTGATTCATAGCTTGGACCCCGGGCCAGCTCCTGCCCTCCTCGGCAGCCACCCAGGCATTTAAAATAAGGAATAAAAAATATATAAAAAGCAGCCAGAAAAGAAAAATGTTTCATTCTGCAAGGAATTTCTTTCCTTGAAGAAGAAGCAGAAAAGAGAACGTGCTCTTTAAGAACAGGCTGGCCATCGGTGGCTCACTGTGCCGCTCTCCTCTTTGCCCTCCTGGAATTGCCTCGAAATAACTTAAATGAAGTTGAGCCACTCGGAGGCTGTCAGCTTTGCTGGACCTCCTTGGCAATCAATTTAACCTCCTGGAATAATTTTTTTTTCTGCCGCCTGAAGTTGCTGAGTCAGCGATGGGTGTGTGGGGGCTGCCTGCGAAGCTGGTGCCTCTCCCCCGGGGAGCCACCCAGGAACATGCCTGTGGGCAGATAAGGTGCTGCTCCTCTGATTTGCTATTTTTGGAAGGGACACTTGGGGATGGTGTGTTTTGCAATGGCCTGTGTGTGACCGCGCTTTCACCAGCTGGGGGGTGGGAGCCTTTTGAGGACAGCTGTGGCTGTGTACACCAAGTCTGTCTTCCTGCTCCACTCAAGGGGCAGGGAAAGTCCTTTGGGATGCACCAGCATCCCTGCCCCTTGGGTGGAGCAGGCATTTTAGCCTCCCATTGGCTCTAACGGAGAGAAACATGCTGTGCTCCCTCACTTTTGTCCCATTTTCGGGCACGCCTGTCTTTAGATGAACCCTTTAGCTGCAGGTGGCCTTGGCTGACATTGGCAGGGCACGTCAATGTGTGCCTCCCTCCCGCCCCTCAGAACTTCACTGCACTTCACACTGCAGCAGCTTTCTCTCTACAGCTGATAATTACTCACCTCAGAAATAAATAATCACAACGTGGAGGGTACAGAGAATTGTTCACAGAAGAGGAGAACAAAAAACTTTCTCTATTTCTCCTACAGAGCCTCTGCATCGGCCGGAGGGATCTGCCCAAGCTGCTCCCCAAATGTTGTGCTCAGTAATTACCGACTGCATAAACATTTCTCTTTTATTTAATTTTGCCTGATGATAATTAGGTGTGAGAGCCTTGTTTAGCAGCCTCTCACTGCTTCCTGCTCCCAGTTGTTTTCAAACCTGGAACAGAGGATGGAACCTGCCTCACAACGATGTTACCTGGTAAGATACCATCCAGCACCAACTCTATACCCAGGGAAAAGCAACCCAGTCTGAAAAATCCTCTAGGTGAATCCCAAAAGACAGCTGCAGTGTGAGGCTGCCTTCCAGGGCTGTCACCAGAAAAGTGTTCAAAAGAAGAGGAACAAGAAACACATTTGCCAAGTTCATAAAACTGTGACCTTGAGACAAAGGTCACCAAAGCATCACTGGCTTTCGGTGGGTTGTGGCACAAGGGGACAACCACAATGACCTGGAAAGGGATCTTTGGAGACATCAGACATTTTCAGGAGAGATTTACTGTTAACCGGGGGTTAGAGCACTCAAAGAGTGTTTGCAGAGCTTGGATTCTGCGTTTGCTTTCCTAGAGCCCCTGAAGCCAGTGAAGTAAAGGAAGTTAAAGGTGTTCTGCACCTGTGTCGGTGCCTCAGTGCACCCCAGTCCTGCAGTGGCTTGGGGCTGGCTCTCCATACGTCCTGCACCCACATAATTTTCAGGCTGCCTGTCCTCATTGCTCTCCTCCTCCGTCAAGTCTCTCTGCCTGCATGCAGGAAAATAACTCCAGGGACTTTGATAAGATTCTTCCTGTGAAGGAGACAGGTGAGAAGGAACCCTCTTGCAAAGCCAGTCTTTTTTTCCTCTTTTTAGTGTGGGTGCTCTGGTGCCTACAATCCTGCTGGAAGTCTGTGGGCCAACACCAACACGTGTGTAAAGTTTCATTGTCACCATGGCAGAGGTGTGTGGATGGAGAATATTTTCCTCACACATTTAACATTCAGGTTTCTTTTATTTCTTTTTTTTTTCCCCACTCTTCGTGCGATGCCAGCAGCTCAGAGAGCTGCTGCCTGCAGCTTGAGGTGTGCATTAGCTTCCATTTGATTGCTGTACAGCAACTCTTCTTATCTTTGAAAATTAACCATTTCATAAGCAGAAAGGAGGTGTCTCAGAGTGAGCGTAATGCACCAGGCATTGCACCAAAGACTGCAGAGTGCACCACTCCTTCAGTCAATGCTGAAGCTTTGACACCTAAAAGAAAAAGTATATTCCAGCCCTGTCAGATGTACAGAGAAATTATGCAAAACTGTCTTTAAGAAGATATTATTCTTAGGACATTTTATATTTTTCTTTCCTTTTTCTTTCTTTTTTTTTTTTTTTGTGACAAGCAGTATTTCACAAAAATCCTCACCTTTTCTTACTTATATAATTCAGTGCCACTTCCAGTAAATTACAGTTATGCAGTTTCATTATCACATTTATGTAAATTCTTCCAATAAAGTATCCTCAGACTTTAGGATGCAAAACAATTTTGTTAAGATAGGGTATAAAATAAAACAAAGGAATATAAGCAAGGTGGTCCCTTTTTTCTGCATTGACTGCATGGGTGTTAATGAGAGTCATCTCCATGTACAGGTCTAGCATCTGGTTGCTATATTTATTTTAATTGTGTGGTTGTTTTTTGGTTTTTTTCAGGGAAAAATCCAAATCCCATATGTGCTCCCTTATGACACAAACCTCTGAAAAATCAGAATAAATCCATAGATGTAACATCGGTGTGCTTTTTAATTGCTCTCTTCTCACTAACTAAATATTGTGGGATTTTTCAGGCTGAGATATGAACTTCCCAGCTTCATCTCTTTTCCACTCCTGTGTTGTCCTAGCTGCCTGCTGTTGACTCCTTGTAGGTCATTTCCAGCAACATAAGCAAGACAAGCAAACAGCAAAATTGCAAGATGCAAATGCCCTTCGTTTTTGGCTCCGAGTCAAAAAATAATAAGTTGACAATAACCCTGCCAGAATATGCAGCAAGGGTGACTGCATATTTCTTCCTGTTAGCGTGACAGTACAAGGGAGCTGGTCACCAGGAAGAGATGAGCTTCTGTTCCCCTGGTTGCTGCAGCATGTGCCTTCTCTCCGGTTTTAAAGGTTTTTCTGGGTAAAGCATAAAGAATTCCATTCAACCAGCAGCTCTTTTCCACTTCTTCAGCAGAAAAAGCATTGGGGGGGGGAAGGAGAGGAAAAAAAGCAGGTGATTTAAAATACGTTATAATAATACTAAATGAAGCAAAGCTTGTTTTATAAAAGCTGCTGTGGGGATAGGGAAGAAATGCTTTTCTGGGTGGTGCTTGCGGTGGAGATGGGAGGGCAGGTGGGGACCCACAGGGATGGAGCTGAGATCATGAACCTGCACTGAGCTCTGACAGGAGCCTGAGCCTGCACTGCCAATCCCCAGCCCTGCACTGAGCTCTGAAATAGCACCTCGTGGGCTCCCAAGCAACAGTAGTGGACTCCTCTGTTTTAAAATATTTAAGAACTTGCATCAGCATCTCTGGAGTCAAAGGGTTTAAGGTGGCTCCTCTGGTGTCCTCCCTTCCGTCCAGGGAGCCACAGTTTCTGCCAGAGCCTTGGCACGGGCGTCCACAGAGCCTGTATGACCCTCTGCAATGCTGATGGGGACACCCTCGTGCTGGGAATAAACTAAACAACTGCATGAACTCCTGATCCCTTTGGAGGTCAAGATTTGGAGCTCAGCAACTGTCTCGAGACCTGGAGTTGAAAGTATCAGGGTGCTGCTGTGATTCTGCACGCAAGAGGAAGAAGCAGTGAAGTCTGGCCATGGGGGGATGCTCAGCTTCCAGAATTCCTTTTTCTCCCAGCTAAGCCTATCTCTAGTTAGCTGAGGTTCAGCTCCAGCACCAGAGGCTCTTTATGTCCAGCCAGGAGGAGACAGTGGAGGAGAATCCTGCAGTGAGCAGCACTTTGGGAGTTTGTGATAGATGCTGTCTACCTCATTACTGAACAATGAAACTTTATTTTTCCCTCACTTCTATTGATTTTTATGTCTCCGAAGCATGCTGGCAAACTCTGAAATGAGTATCTGTCAGAGGAGGAGTGCTGCTGCTGATCTGCATCTTTGAAGAGAATGTCCATGGATCAGATCCTGGATCACGTCCTGCTGCCGTGTCTGCGGGAGAGGAGGGCTTCCCCGGGGCTGAGAGTGCTGAGGGTTTGTCCTTCCAGTGCACCCAGCCTGAGAGAGGGCTGGATACCCACAGCCCCAGTGCACCAGAACCTCCCTGCTGGGAAAAGGCAGCATTTTGGCCAACATCCATGCAACTCAGCACAGACCTTCCCAAATCAGCTTGGCTTGGCGTGTGAGGCTCCATCAGTGGGGACTTCACTGTGGACTCCAGCCTGGAGCAGTGCTGAGCCTGGCAGCCGTGGGCTGAGCACTGGAGGGGACCCCACACCTCCCTGACACTCCTTGGTGTGCTGCCACCCTGCCTGCCAACACCAGAGTAAATATATGCATTATTTGTTTCCGGCTTGTATATAGCCCTCAAGCGAGGAAGCATTTGCCCTGCAGTCCCTACTCATATACCCGTGAACTTCGCAAGCAGTTAATATTTTATGCATAATTCATAAAATTATACTACATTTTCTGGGAGTAATTAGCTGACTCTGTACCTCTAATGAACTGCAGGTTCAGCTATGACAAATACACCGGCCGATTCCGAGGGATAGTAACACGCAGGCGCCTTTAAGCAAAGTTCAAGCAGCTCCTAAATTAACCAGAGTGAATCCCCAAAGATGCAGTATTTATGCACTGAAGCAGGAAGGGAGGGCTCTCATCTCACCACTCTCATCAGCCATCACAGCCCAGGAAGCAAGAGAGAGAAAATAAGAGTTATTTACCTTTTGCTAATTGGGAGCTGGGCAGCTCAGGTGAGACTTTCCTCCTTTTCCTTTTTTTGGTTGATTGTGTGGAGTTGTCATGGAAGTGATCCCCAGTGTGGAAATGGATGTAATTGGCTCTAAGATTTTCAGGCTTAAATTGCAAATTTTTCTTAAAATTCTGTTCTCAGTTGGAGGAAAGTGAAATCCATTTGAGCTGTTCTGGTTCCTTAAATAGAAACTGAGCAATTTAATCAAAATTCTTATTTCCAGAGCATCAGCTCTGCCTTTGTGGATGCAGGACTGCCTTTTCCCAGGGTTCAGCCCCAGCCCCTGAAGGGCTGGCCCACTGAGGCAAAGCCAGCTCTGCTGTGGCAGGGCCATACACCCAAAAAGTGGAAAATTTGGGTGCTGGGTGAGCAATGGCTTTGGAGACACAGGACACAACCTTTTCCTCTCAGGTCTGCAGCCTCTCACTTTCGGGCTGAATAACTCGAGCAGCACCAGCACCCTGCCAGTCCCCTCTCCCAGGCTGGGACCCCTGCTCCTCTGGCATCCCCTCATGGCATTAAAGACAGAGCAGATCCCAGAGCAGGAGAGCACCTCCTGCTGCCCTGCCCTGCCCTGCCCAGCCTGGCTGCTCCATCTGAGCCAGCAGCAGGGCCACGACTGGGTGGCATCACATGGGAAGCCACCAGCACCTCCAGGGCACACACTTCTCCTCCCAGCTGCTCATGGGTGTGGGCAGAAGGAAGCTGCTCACTGAGGGTGACCTCAGCAATCTGGAGATCTAATACACTACTACCAGCAGTCTCAAATATTAAATTTTCCCTCCATAGCGTGCTCCCTAAATGGGAGAGCTCATCCCTCCACAGACATTCCCACTGCTGGGACACATGGATCCACTGCCAGGAATTGACTTTAAGTGCAGGGCTGCAAACTGGTAAATGTATTAACTTCAGGTGCTGCTCTGACATTTTTTTAAAAAAATTAAATTTTCAGTTCTGTCATAGGTACAAAGGGAGTCACAGAGAAGAGCTGCACGTGTCAGGGGGTGAGCACATCAAGGCAGACGATGGTGACACCTGTCTGATTGAGTTTAGGCTGACAAAATTCAGCAGAGAGACCTCCGTGGAGGGAAGAGGATGCTTGGGAGAAGCAGTGCTGCGGGGGCCTCCTCAGAAGCAGACCTCATTTTTTTTAATTAGGTTATAACTTAATTACCGATGCAAGGCTTTTCATTCCTGACAAGTTTTCCATAATCTTAACTTGATCTCATGTCAGAAGGGTCCCATCCTCTGATAACCAAGCCCAGCTAAGAGTTTAACTAGAATAATAGCTGATTAAAAGGGGTTAATAGATACACCTCAAACAGAAGTAAATTAACGGGAGATGCTGTCTCTTGGCTAATGGGATCAGAACAGTATTTGTTTAGTTTATGAATGATTAATCTCCCTCTCTCGGCATTCCTCGGATGCTAATTGCACTTAGGGAGCCCGTGTTTATTTTTACAAGAGTTGGAGGTGGCAGAAGGAAGGCGATGGTTGGCCCAAAGGGGAGTTCATTTACCTGGGCAATGGGATCTTGGCACAGCCGCGGGGAACACCGGGAAAAAGTATTCCAAAGCCATGCTCTGAAATTGCAGATATTGCTAAAGTCCAATTAAAGATTGTGTTGAAGTCACTTTGGTGTGTTTTATGAGAAAACCTATGAAGTTCACAAAGGTGTCGAGTGCCGAGGCTGGTCTCACCCTCCCGCCTGGGGAATTTCCACCACAAAAATGCTCGGATTTTTCCCTGTGGAAATACTCCAAACGGATCACAGCAGAGCTAAAAAGGAAGGTGAGAGGAGGGAAACCACTTCTCATGGCAACTTTTGCGTTTGACAGTTCAAAGCAGGAGAGCAGCAGCATTTGTCAGGAGCGCTGGGAGGGAAGCAGTAATTGCCTGGAAGCAGCCGCAGATGCAGGGCTCTCTCCAGCTGCTGCTGCCTCGCTAAGAGGTAACCAAATCATTTTCCTCTCTACACACTTGTCAGCATTTTAATCCTCCATTATCTTTGTACCTAACAACACAAATGTGCTACCTCAGCCGTACTGTGAATTTACCAGCAAACAAACCGTTTCAAACAGAAAAAAAAAAAGGAAAGGGTTTTCATCCCAGGCTTAGCAAGTGTGAGATGTGTGGAAAGTAGCCTGCTCATTGCAGGTGGATTGGACTATGGGACCTTTAAGGGATCTCTCCAACCCCAAAACATTCTATGGTTTCATGATTTTCCAAATAAAGCCCTTCCAAGTGGGGGCCCTGATTCAGCAAGGTACCAAGACATGTTCCAGCAAAGTCTGCTGGCACCACTCAGCTCAAACTTTTCACATGTTTGCAAAGGACTTAATGAATTTGGAGGCAGGAGGAGCAGTTTTGAAAGGCAGGTGCCCACCCTGAGCACAGGATCCCCTCAGTGATGAGTTAAATTACCTTTGGAGCTTTGGCAGTTGATTGCAAGGATCAAAATTTGGGCTTACCTAATTATTGAGTTGTGTTAAAGGCCAGTTCTTCCTTCAGTTTAGTTTTCGGTGTCCCTGATGATGATGTGGTGTGACTTTATGGATGATTAGGGCTCACTGAGGAGAAAATACGTGTAGAGGAGAGGTCAGCTGGGGTGCTTCGTTTGTTCATGGTCTTCCAGTCTCTACCAAGGGATGGATGCTTGAAAGATGTGAGGAACATTGGGAAGACCAAGAGAACACTTCTGCACTAGACCTGTTTTTAAGTCTGGGATGAAATTAGGTGAGAGGAATCTAATTTAAATCTCCAAATTCTTCTCTTACCAAAAATGCATGCAAGAAAGGAGATGCTCTTTTACCATTCTCCATAAATAATGTTACTTTGTGCTGTTTCCAGGTATTTCATTTATCACTGGATCGTATAGAAAGCCTGAGCTGAATAAAACCTTCTGAAAGAAGATGAGGAGACACACTCTGCCTTGTAGATTATTTTACAGCTACTAAAGCCATTTATTCCCTCTGCCTGTCTCCCACAAACTTGGAAAATGAACCATGTACCAGGAGGTGTGACTTCTACTTTTTGCCAAATAGCATGGAAATAAATTCCTTATTAAGGGAGCCACCTAAGAATATTTGGTTTAAGAATAAATTACTGGATGATTTGCTGGGAGAGCTCCAGCAAGGCAGGTTTGGGCTGAGGTCTGAGGGAGGCTCAGAGTGGGTACAAAGCTGGGAGAGCCTTTTCAAAGCTGGGGTGGGGGATCCAGGTTTTGCTTGTTGCTGGCATATGGGACCATCAGAGCATTTATGAAAGTCCCCCACTCATCCCCTTCCTGAGCCTGCCGATCCCCCAAGCTACAAGTATTTGTTATCCAAACCCTACTCCAGCTGAGGTCTCCGGAGAGCCTCTGGCAAAACTGCTGCCCACGATGTTTGCAAACCCCACGAGATGTTTATGGGCACGTGAAGGATGTCCAGACACGGCACCCAGGCCGCTCATCCCTGCAGCCTCCCATCTGCAGGGATCACTGCCCTGCCGAGTGAAGTGAGCCCTGTGCCTGGAGAGGCAAGAGCTATAAGCAGATATGGGCACGGGTGTGGAGTGGTGGTGCAAATGGGACAGAGACTGTGCTAAACTCTTCTTCAAAAACCATTAAACTCACCCAAAGGCAGTGTTGGAGGAGTGGATGAGATGTGGTGACAGCTCTGTGCGCAGCGGCCGAGCTCGGGGACCCCGTGGGTGGTGGCCAGGGGGAAGCTCGGGGCCATGGGTGTTTCTTGTAAGGGACTGGATGACACGTGGTGCCCTCCAGCCCTTCTCTCCCCTGCTGAAGACCCAGGTCTGCAGCCAAAACAGCCTTGTGTACAGCCCAGGGCAGCCTCCCAGGCAGCAGTTTGAAAATACTCTGGCTGTTGCAGACGCTTACAGCTGCAGGTAGGTGCCTAGTGGGATTTCTAGTGGGATTTTCAGAGGTGTCGAGGCATGTAAAGCACCTCATTCCCAGTGCAAATGCCACCAGGTGTCTGCCTGCATCATTAGGCACCTAATGGCCTCTGAAAGCTGGCTCCTGGAAGCTGGGATGCTCCTGCCAGCGGAACCCTGGAGCCGGGAGGTGCCGAGCTGGCTGCTCTGCAGCACAGCTCCCATGGGAGACACAGCCCTTGGCCCCATCTCAACACCCTGGGTGCTGGCAGCTTCTCCCTGCCTCAGTTTCCTTATTCAATAGCTGAATTATTCACACACATTGTGAAACCCTCTGTGATCTCCCACAGATGAGCCATGGTGGGGGAGTGAGGTGGTACCAAAGAGCTGATTATTGCTAAAGAAGTTATTAAAAACCTTCTTACCTGCAAAATTAGAGCACAGCATGGCACTGACTTCAGAGAAGGGGGAGCAGGATTAAAACACATCCCAGCCTGTCTGTATTTCTACCTTGTCCTTGCACAGAGGGGCTACAAGGTGGGGAAGTTTTCTCTTCTTATGCAGTGACGAATGGTCTGGCCAGGTAACGAATTCCAGGCTGGAATATGCCTCCTCAGCAGCCCAACGTGTGATTGCAGTGGGCATTGCATTAATTCCCGAAATGTCTTTTTTAAATTGGTTTTACAGTTCACTGGGAGTGTGAGGCTGCAGCCTCTATAGCCAGTGCAGCTCGCACACGGCTGGGGGAAATAATACAAAAAACTGATCCCTGCTGCTGACCCACATGGCCGGGCCTGGCAGCACAGAGCAGGGACTGAGCCAGGTGTGAATTAATAAATACATTTATTTGTCAGCAGAGAGCACACTGTATGCAAACATGAAAAAATACACAAGTGCATGCAGCGTGGCTGAAAAGGACTCCTGCTAAATACTTGGTCTGGTTTTGTGAATTCCACACGTGTGCAATGCTGGGAGATGGGACTTTGTTCCCAAAAAATTCCAAGCAGAAACCGTGCCCAAGGCAGAAACTGTGATTAAGGGATGATGAGTTGCTGTGCCCAGCACTGGTGGGAACAGCTCCGGCTCAGGGGTTCAGTAGGGTCTGGGAATTGCAGGGGTCGTATAGTGCTCAAGGACCTGAAGCAAAGCCATAGAAAATCCTTCTGTTTTAGAGGAGCTGAGCATCATTCATTGTTAGATTGAACAACCTAATCAAAGCAATGACCCAAACAGCCCAAACTCTGTGATACACTTAGGCACAAAGCCTGGAAACTCTCGTTAACTCCTCTCCTGTCTGGAGGAAAGGCTCTTTTCCTGCTGAGCAGGTACTTGTTTACTCTGGGAAAGTGTTAATGCAGGTTTGTGCCATCAGCATCCGCTGCAAATGCCCACAGAAGAGCTGGTCCCTGCCATGTCCTGCTGTTGAACCCAATCAGGTTAAAGTGTGGTCACACATCAAAGGTGCCCTCAAAACCAACAGCTTCCTACAGATCTGCGTGTTCATCCTCAGATCTGCTGACTTTCGGGATAAAATATATCTCTGCCCCTGTAAGCAGGGCATAGCCACCCAGCAGTGATTTCAGGATTGCCTCCCTTCCCATCACTCTGTCCCACTCATGGGAAGAGTTCTGGCTCCTCTTCACCCCCAGAGCCAAAAAAAAAAAAAAAAAAAAAAATCCAAACAAAAGAAAGTAACGAAATAAAACCCCTTCATGTTTTTCATGTGTGTTTTTTATTAATGTGGATAATTAACTAGAGTCTATAAGCCCAGAATCCCACAAGGCTAGTAACGGCAAGTCACTTTTTGGAGTGTAATCACACTGGGAGAGACAAATATCTGCAGCATGTCTGCATGGGCAGGATTCATGCTTGAGACCCACAAGCCTCCTCCAGCTCCTTCAAACCACCCAAAGGCTTTGAGAGGCTTTGGCACCAGAGTCCTGATCCCCCTTGGTTGTGTTTTATATTATTTTTCTTTCTCTCAATCAGACAATGCCTTTGGGAACCGTTTGCTCTCTATTCTAATATGCCTCTGACCAGGCAGGAGGCTGTGCTGATCTCCATGCAATGTGTCTATCATCTTCGTCCAGGCATTTTAATTTACACTGCAGTAAAAAATTTGGCACCCAACCTTTTCTACTTTGAGCCACTATGGAGAGGCTGTTCCAAGGGTTTGACTGTGCTGGTTTCCCTCCTCCATTCAGGGGATGCATGTATGGAGGAAGGACATGGGAAAGAAACCCCCCCCCAAACCTGGGATGACTGGTTTTAATCCCATCAGCCTGGGATCTCATTGCTGGAATGACTCTGCCAGATGAGTGTCTCTTTGTCTGTCCAGAGGAGCTTTACAGCACGCAGAAATACAGATGATCCTAAATAAATATACATCTATGTCCTGAAGCATTGACAGAGACTGTGTCACTCCAGGACTGGTAGAAAAATATGGAATTCTTTACTCCATGAGGTCACTTTGGTATACAGGGGCTTCCCTACGCCCTTGCACAGCCTCCAGAGCTGGGCTGGGGAAACCTCTGCTGGAGACAGGAGGCTCTGGGGGCCCTGGGACCTTTCCCTGCCCTTTTTCCCCATGTCAGAGCGAGCAGCAGGTCGGTGCAGCCCCCGCTGAGCTCCGGGAGCCGCGCAGTGAGGGGACTCCTCTGCTGCTGCAATGCAGGGCTGAGTGCAGGTTGCAGAAAACGAAGGACACACAGACACTGCAGAACCAGGTCCAGAGGCTGGAGGGGAGGATCAGAGCCCAGCCCGGTGCCGTGGTCTCCTCCCCATCTGCCTGCCTTTGGCTCCGTCCATTTTAAGCCAACACCATCCATACCCAAGCAGGCAGCAAAGGGCACCTTGGGCACTGCAAATTTAGGAGGTGAAGGGGCACAAATGCAACCAGGAATAGGCAGGGCTGATTTGTATGGTCCTATACTGCTTACCTAATGCTCTGGCAAGAAGCTGGAGCCAATTCATCATTGTTTATCCCCAAAACAGCCTCTGCCTTTGCCAGATAATGTCTGGGGAGAGTCATCTCAGCTCCCTCCTGGGGCCATTCCTGCTTTGCTTTTCAGGGAGGTAGCACTAATTCTGCTGGGCACAGGGAAAATGCACCAACAGGAACACACTGAGCCAAAATTCTTAAAAAAACTTCCGAAAAGAGAAAAAAAAAAAGGGTAAAGCATTTTTCTTTCTCTTTCTTATTTATCACCCCCACTGTTTTCAATATAAAACAAGGAGAGGAAAAAAAAAAGAAACACTGTAAGTGAGGAATCAGCAGCCTTTCCATTTTTTTTATGCACATTAATTGTTCTCATGAATTAGAATATTTTTGTTTTGGACAAGTTCCCCTAAATTATGAGGGGTGAAAGATCAAAAAGAACTTCTTGGATCAAATTTCCCAAGCAGGAAGCACTTTTCGTGCTCCCCTTTCCTTACCTTAGTCTGGATCCTTACTGTTACCTGGTGGCTTCGTTTACTTCTGTACCTTTACAGAGCAAACCTCCCTGACATTAACTAACCCCAGCTTCTTTTTTCCTACAGACCACCTTCAAAACCAACATAAATGTGAATTTAAAAATGAACACACTTTCAGAAGACAGAGTGGGAGATAAAAGACACAGAGTGAAGCCGTGGATGACGTGTGTTTGCCGTTGCACAGAGAGATGGGGAAACAACCAGCCACAAGGAAGAGGGTGAAGAATTGGAGCCAGCTTGGCAGGTCACACACTAGCAATGCCTCAAGGACAGGAAACAAATGATCCACTGCTGTGTTTGTAATAGCATGGAGGAGAGGGGATGGCAGGCAGGCAACACACTCCTGTGGATGGGAGGAGTAGGAGGGAGATGATGGTGGAGTCAGGAAAATCCACCCACTGAGTTACCCTTTGAAGAATATTATTCCTTCCTGTTTTTCCTGTCGCTGTCCTGATGGAGTTGCCAGGGTTCTGGGCATCCAGAGTGGGATGGAAGGTAATGGAGGAATGGGATAGGAAAATGGGACTGAAGACCCGAGGGACAAGGAGAGGAGGCTGCTGAGCTGTGGGACAAGAGGTTCCCTCTGAAAGCACCTTGGAGTTTCCTGGAAAGAAGAGAGGCTGAGAATAGAAGGGACAGAAAGCATCAGATGGGGACACAGTGATTGGGTGATGACTGTCAGGGAACCTCAGTCTTATGGAGCACAAGGGAAACAAGAAGGATATGGGCAAAAAATAAACAATAATAAATATTTCAAGACCTGCACTACTCCTGACAGCTGTAATGGGCATATATCAAGAGCTCCCACAAACCCTGGAAATTTCATTAAGAAGCCCACAATGCCTGGACACATATGGAATTATGATACTTCTCATCCTTTCCTGTGTCAAAATCCTCCAAGCCTCAGCTGCCTTAAAAAGTTGTTTATAATAAATACATCTTCTTAATGCTGCCATATAGGGTATTTGCAGCTGGGTAGATTTGACTGATATAGCACATTGTTTATGGCGATCATTCCTTGATTAAAAAGAATATTTTTTCTGTGTCAGGCTCTTTCTGTCACTATCGACCATAAATCAATTTGTCACGTAAATGGTAATAAAACAAGAGGTGTTTGTTCTCTCAAACACCACACAAGTGGGTTTTGCAGCATGGTTATAGCTCTGCTCGGATGTCAGACTCAGTGGTCCTTGCCCTGATGGTCCTGGGAGGGCAGCACAGCTCCGTGGCACTGGAAGGAGTGGGGGGAAGAGTCACGGACTGTTCCAAGCATCACTGGTGTCACAAGGGTCACAGCTGAGTCCTGGGCCAGTGCTCACAGCAGACCTCCCCAGACAACTCAGATCCAAATGGAATTGTTTAAAATTCTGCGTGTCCTGTCCTGGTCAATGGTGCTGCAGAGTGTGGGGTTGGACCTGTGACTGCCTCTGTGTATTTTAATAAGAATAAACATTTTCACTTACTGCAATGACTGTCAGAGTCCCACAAAGTGATGCTGAAGCTGCTTCTCCTTTCTGTGTAAGAGTCTCAGAAATACTGCTTTGCAGAAAGCACTTTCTCCTAGTGAAATGTTCTCATTTTTTAAAATTTCCTAGCCTGGAAACGCGGCACAAGTCGTCGGTGCTGCAGGGACCCAAGTTGCAGCCTGACTTGCCAGCCATGCATCTTGCCACTCCTCACTTTCTGAGAGTCTCCAATTTCAGCCTGGCATCTCTGATCGTAAGTCTACTTAACCATTTTAATAGCACTAAATGGAGTCTGTGTTCCTGCCCTTATCTGCTCTCTATGTCTTCCGGGTCATACATGCTTAGTTTACTGTCAGAGACAAGTTTTTACTGCTGTCAGCACTGCAGCGTGCGGTACCTGCAGAGCAGCAGGCTGCGGGCTCTGCGCTGCGTCCTCGCTGGCAAGGAAATTACCACCCGCAAGCTGATTCCCCAACATTTGTCTTGTGGTTTCTTAATTGGTACCATCAAGGAAAAAATGCCCGAGGAAAAAAAACAAACAAAACAAACCAAAAAACAACCCACTACATGGTGCAAAAGAAAAGGTGATGTTATCTATTTGCAATCCTTTTGTGCAGCAGTAATAATAATTAACATCACAACAAGGACTAATAATTAGGATTGCCTGCGTCGAGTTAGGGACATGATTTTGTTTTCCTTTGTGCACATGCAAATCTGGACTCATTTTCCTCTTGTCACCAGAGGAAAAAAGTGTGAGAGGAAGAATAAGTCCACAAGCAGGGAACATGCATTTATCTGGGCATATTTAACTCTAGTTACCCCCAGACCCTAATTCTCTGCTGGTAGGGTAACCCCAGCACATACCCGCGTTCCAAAGGAGGATGCTGGGGCTGTGCATGTCCACTCCATCTGTATTTCCCACCTGGAAAACCTAGTCAGCTGTCTTTAAAATCATATCAAACAGAACAATGCAAGTGGAGATGATAAAAGATGCAGAAAAGATGCACACGTGGCTTCATTCTCACCCCCCTTCACTCTGAGCCCTGCAGGCTGGATCTGCAGTTCCAGCAGCTCAAGAAAATCTTTGTCAAATTAATAGATTTAAAAGTAGAAAACCCCAGCCGAGAGTCCGGGCACGCTTCTGAGATCACCTGCTCGGGTTCTGCACCAGCAGCACTGATGGAATTACTTTTGCTTTACACCAGCATAAATAAAAGCAAGATCAGTTCCACTATCTGGAAGGTAAGGATGAAGTTTTACAGCCTCCTTTTTCCTTATCACATCCAGACTTTTTAATACCTTGGAAGTATAATGAGCAAGGTTGTGCCAATGTCTGGCTCTTGGGCTTGTAGGCACTGCTTGTGCTTGGGCTCTCTCTCATCCCCTTTTCCTCTAGAAATTTGGGATGCGAGCAGCAGCGGGGCTGGAAAAAATGATCAGTTTTTTATGAACAGATCATTTATTAAATCCCCTTGGCTAAAGTAATTCCTGCCAGTGTGAAGGTACAACAGAGTGAAAATGAATAATCTCTCCTGCAATTCTCAGGGGCGAGGGACCACACTCCCTGTGTGCTCTGTTGCTAAATTTAGCACGGATACAGTAAGTGCATTCCTGCATGGAGCTGCTCTCCCCAAAGAGCACTTTTTCGGACCAGGAGTGGCTGCAGAGCAGCTGGATCTCCCTGGGTGTGTTGCTGGGGTGGGTTCTGCTGCAGGATGGCGAGCACAGAGTCACTGTAAACCGAAACCTGGGGCGCAGGGTGGGAGCCCCCGAGCTGGGACAAATCAAATGTTACAGCTGTGACTCACCCCAGCGGTCACTCCAGCTCTGGAGTTATCTAGTTACAGGCATGTTGCTCCTGCTTCATCCAGCCCTGGACCTTAATATAACTTTTAAATCGTTGCGAAATGAACTTTGCATTTTATTTCCTCGGACTGTGAAAAAAATACATTGCTGTATCGTGCCCTGGGATAGGGACAGAGACAGCTATTTATATCATTTCCAGCAAAACGCCCTATGAAACATGAAGGAAACTGGAAAATCAATAATTATTATTACAGTGTCTCCGGGTCTCGGGTGTGTGGGGCACTGCACATCCCTGCTCCAGGATCCAGCCCCTGCTCACAGCATTTGCAGCCACGTTGGCAGTGGCGCAGTGTGGGAAGGACAGGAAGAAACAGGGAAACTGAGGCAGGGAATTATTTCCAAAGAGAAGTTGATGGTGCAGCAGAACTTCTCTATCCTCACTGCCCAAGGGCCCTGGCAGGGAGTGTGGGTGTCCCAGCCCACGGAGACATCTCTGCAGCATCCAGAGATGGGAGCATCTCTGCAGAAGTGCAAGAGGCACAGGGCCAGTGCAGCGGGGTGTGGGGCTGATGTTCTGGGAGATGTGTGTTTCTGGCAGGGATATAAACCTGCTCAGATGATGCAGCTGTGCTCTGGACCATTTTAGGACAGGTTTATGTGCCGTGCTCCCCCAGAGTTAGCTCCTTTAGCCCTGTCCTGCTTCCATCCTCTGCCTGCAGGCTGGGCAAGGCAAGGCAAGGGAGATCATGTTCCTTCCAGCAGGATGTTCATCCCTTGGAGGGGCTGAAGCCCCACAGTGGTGGCTTGGGCTGGTTTCAGCAAGGTGGGCTTGTGTGCCACCCCTGTACAAAACATCCTGACACCACAGATCCCACCACGGCTGGGAGGTGACCAGGACAGCAATCAGCATTGCTCTGACTGCGCTAATATTTATCATGCTCTAAAAACACTGAATTATGAAACTCACTCCACCACCCAAGAACCTTCTGGGTGAAGGAAATCACTGAAGTGAAATCCCAAGGGAATTTCAAAGCGGTGGCACTCGCACATCGCTTTCAGAACAATATTCTCTCTTTTGGGACGCAGGAAAAATTCCTTTACCTTTTTTGTGCAACCAGCACCCATGTCCTCACGGTGGCAGAGGGCTCAGGAGGGAGGTGAACTCAGTGGTGGGGAGTCCACGCTCTTCCCTCCTTCCTTCTCCTGCATCCCTGGTGCACCCCAGAGCACGGCATGGCCCGGCTGGCACCTCCGTGGGTCGGGTGTGGAGCTGCCCCCTTGCCTGGCTCTGCCTGGAGTGTGTGCACAGAAGGCAGAGAATGGCAATTGATGCACTGCTTCCTTCAGGTTTAGGTTTCCTGTCAGCTGAGCTGCAGATAAACCATAAACATGAAGAACAAACAAACAATTAGCCTCCCTCGGACCCAGCACACAGACACTCTGCTGAGGTTTATAGCCATTTTCCAGCTTTACTGCCAGGATAAATCTTTCACCACCCACTGCCCAATCAACCTCAATACAAAAAAGTTGTTTGTTCTGTTGGTTTGGTGCTTTTTAATTTTTTTTTTCCCTTTCCAGTAGATATTTGATTTTTATATTTAGGAAACATTAAAACAAGGGCGCAGAGAGAGAGGTGGGGAGCAACATGTAAATTCTGTATTGATCCAGAGGATGTGCTGGTTGATTCTTCCTGGTGTGTGACCAGACGAGAGGCAGAACAACCTCTGCTTCCTCTGAAATGTGTTTTCCACCACTGCTGGACCTCCCTGTGCAGCATCCTTTGGCCCCACACATCCACCATCACCCTGGTCACACACCAGCGGGTGCATGAGGCTGATGGATGCTGCCTTCCCTAAGCCTGCTTTATTACCCAAATTTATTCTTCAATTTGAAAAAAAAATAAGATAAATTTGTGTGTTTTCCACCCTGTACTTGTATATAGCCCTCAGGAAGGTTTTTTGTTACTGGGTAGAAATTACTTTCATGGTGTCACTGGTGCATCACTGGCATAAAAGGCTGATTCAGATTTGGTGGTAAATTACCCATAGCTTTTTTTTCTTTTTTCATATGACTGTGAATTTTGTCAAAACTTTGCGTGGCAGTTTCATTTTGTGTCTTTATTGTCCAGCGAGGGGGAGCTGGGAGTGCTAAATTAATTTCTGTGGTGAGACCAATAAATTCAGCTCTCCTGCTGTAAAAGACACATTAATTTTGCTACGTTCCCTTTTTTAATAGACACAAAGCCACCTGGATAAATACAGGTAGCACAGAGAGAACAGCCATGGACCTGGGCACAGAGACTGTCGGCTAAAATAAATAAGTCAGACATTAAGAAAACAGTATGTGCAGAGAAACTTCACTTTCTTTTTACTTTGCTTTTTAGCTTTTTTTTTGTGTGAGTTGAGGAAAATGGTAGGCTCCAATAATTTCATCTACCATAAAGATGTGAAAAGAAGATGAAGAATGTCCTCTGGGTTTAAAATATTTAGAGGTTTTAATGTTTAATGCCAAATACATTGGTTTTGATAAATACAATAAGTGAAGTATTAATCTCATGTGCTGTGCACTTGGACACAGGGCTATTCCCTCATTACAGCTTCACTGCCAGTGGACAAACCTGGGGACATTTCTCATGGATCTTCTTAAAGATAAGCAGGGATACTTGGGACTGTTTTCTGCAGGAGTTCAGGGGTGACTTTTTGTTGAACAGCAGAAGTTGGCTGAAAATCACCAACCTGACTGGGAGAACAGACCTCTGATACCCATTGGCAGGTCATATCCAGAGACAGATAAACCAGACACCCAGCCCATGCTGGGAATGTGACTGGATTGATTCTATGGGGAGAATGAGGAATTTGTGTTTGGTGTGTGAATTGGTGTTCCCATGGCATTCCCTGCCCAGGGCTGGGAGAAACCGGGGACACCAACACTGGCAGCTGAAACACATTGAACCACAGGCAGAGGCTTTTGCTAGAGGTGCAGATAAGACACAATTTGGTCCTTGTCACACTTTGGGGCTGTGCAAACAGCACTGGCCAGAACTGAGAAATGATTTTGTGGGGAGGAAACATCTTTTAATGGGCTTATTGCAAATCCTCTTTTATACTGCAACTGGAAGGCAGCAAATCTCAGGCTGGTGGCTGCTGAGGGCCATGCCCCTCCAAGGTCAACTAGTTCAGAGCTCTGGATTGGTAGAAGGTTCTCAGGAAAGGCTAATTTTATCATTGGTTTTGAGCCCAATTCTGGTCTGGAGGTGATCTTGTTATCGTGCATTCAGAAGTCAATCAAAGATACATTGAACAACATTTTGGATGAGGAGTTGGATGGCTCTTTAGTCCCTGAGTCTGAAAATCAAACCCAGAGGCCTCCAGAGGCTTGCTGAAGTGAGGACAGGCAGTGATGCCAAATGATGTCTGAAAGAGCTCCATGTCCACAAGAACCCTGCTCACGCGTTCCCATTTCTTAGACGGATCTGTGTCCTGTGCTGTCTAGCCAGAGCATAGATTTCCTGCCAAATTCTCCTTGCTGTGCTATTACCTCATCCCTCTGACACACCGTTTGTCCAATTTCACCTCTTTTCCTGCCCTGTCTGGAGGGTGAACTCTCTGAGACAAGGACTTTGCATCCGTTGCAGCTCCACATTGTCCCCAAACATTGTGGATGGGTCATCCAGAGGTTCTGCAGTGATTTCTCTGCAGGGACGCAAGGGACTTTTTTCTTGTGTCAGTCTTAGCTGGTTTGGGGTAGGTAGAGTGAGGCGGGGAGCACTGCCAGGGCTTGTCAAATGCAGCAGGAGAAAATCCATAGGACAGAAGGTACAGCCACGTTTCCTTGCAGCTCCTAACACGGCCCCATCACTGCCAAGAAGGAAACAAAGCAGGGAAGTCGAGAAAAAAAAACCCCACAGACCCTGTAGCCTTTGTGTGGCAGAGCAAACATCGCATGTAAATCAGCATGCAAATGAGGCTGGCAAGGCTCTAACGAGAAAAAGTTACCACCAAGCTTCCCGATGCAGCCCCAAGGCTAAGAGGAGTATTTCACTGCACACAAGCATCCGGAGCTCAGGCGCAAACCGTGCTGGCAAGGAGTGGAATAAAAAGGGCAATTTAAAACAAGGGGTGGCTGTAAGTAGCAGATGAGAAAACACAATAAAAGGGAAGATTTCTTACTCTGCAAGTGAATCCATTTACTTCAAAGGTACTACATTTCTTTGATACAATAGCATAACACTTTTATTGGGGACTAATTGAGCCAGTGATATAATTACGACAGTAAATTAAGGCCTGAAGTATACTTTGAATTTAGGAATAAATTCGTAAATACTTCCTTATCAGTGGCATGTAGGAAAACGACCAGACTGATTTAGCAAGGAGGGATCCTTATGTATTGGCCATCTCAGGAAAATTATGAGCCCTCTTTCCACATAAAAATGAGTGATACATTAACTGCTTTGACTGCAGCCTTTTAGTCACTGCTTGCTATAATCAGTTTTACTAGTGGGTTAATAAAATTTAATTAATAGTTAATTAAGGCTTACAGTCAAGTATACCCATTTTGGATTATCATCACAGTGTTTACATGAAGGTGCAAAGCAGAGCCCAAAAATTCCTCTGTCTCTGAGTGCTGCTCATATCGAGCAAGGGAGAAAAGCTGCATTGCCTTTGAGTCTTGGGTAGGGGACAGAGGTTGTCAGAAAAGCTCTTCTTGGGATGACAGGCCGTGTCTGTGTCTTTTGCTTGCAAGTCTGCAGCAGAGTTCTTTAAAACCCTGCATTCCTCCAGTCTGACTTTCCTTGCCAGGCCCATCTGACCAGCTCCTGCTCAGGAAAACAAAAAGGCAAACATCAAAGAGCCGGAAGAGCTCTCGATCAGTTCATCCTTTCCCCATCACCGTTCCGCCAGTTACTATCCAGGTATCCTCAAAGAGGGTTAATAAATCCAACTTTAGCTCCAAAACTGCATCAGGCTTTCTGCAGTTCAGTGGCAGTCTGGGTGTCTGACAGGTTGAAGGAGGCTTCAACCAGATGTACGCCCAGCAGAAACTGGATATTGGAAAGGAGAAAAGCCCTTGAATAATGTGTTTAATGCAGAAAAATGCCATCGAACTGTTTTTTATGGACGTGTATCCCTCAGAAAGTGCTGACTTCTCCTTTATTATATTTAGCAATACAAATAGCTGAGAACTGTGTTTGGGCTCATTGCAGATAAAGTGCTGGAGAGATAGTGGTGGAGTGAAGGGACATTTATTTCTCTTACTGAGACCTGCACTGTGCTGCCACAGCTGGTGAATCTTATCTCTAAGGCTTTTCTTGGGAATAAAGCATTTAGCCTTTGTAGCTGGGTCTTGTTACAAGGAGCAGGAGAGAAGATTCAATTATGTGCCCTGGCACGGGTAGAGGGAATGAGCAACAACTGAGTGCTGATGCAAAGGGAAGAAAGTCGTGCAGCAATCACCAATGCCCTGAACCACACACAGGAGACCCGATTGACCACAACAGTGTGATCCCAGAGAGAAAAGGAAAGATGAGAGCCTAGAGTGCCCTCCAAGACTGATATGATCTTGGGAATCTGCAGATGTGCTGTTGCATGCTATCAAGATCTCTCTGGTGTTTCTCCTTGGAAGGGTTTACAGATAGGGAAATACTGCTCTCCCCAGAGATCACCCTAGCAAACAAAAGCAAGGGCTCAGCGAACCTCCCTTCCTCAAGTAAAACTGAGCAGCACAGCCCTTGGATGTATTACTGGAATTGCTGCAGGAATTACTGATATCCTTGCTGTATCCTTGCGAACCTTGCCTCAAAACCAGTCAAATATCAACCGGGGGATGATCCTGCACGAGTGCAGCCCATTAGGCAGTTTCACACTCTTGCAGATGGGCCTGACAATATGAAACCCTGGCCAGGTTTGGCCCAGTGTGCTGCCAGCCCCTCGCTGAGCTGGAACCGTGCTCAGACGACGGCGTTTGCTCAGCTGCCAGCGTGCCCCACGCCTGCTGAGCCTCACCTCCACGTCCAGGCTGCCACCGGCACATCTGAGAGCAGGGCAACCCGCTGGGCTTCCATCAAAGGCTCATTTATCTCTTGTGAAAGTACATGACGTATCAAATGTTTCGCCTTGATTAATGATGCTAATTAAGCTAATGGATTTGAGCAATTTTACAATTGATATTTTTATGTAATTTTGTTTTTGCTCTGCGGTAGCCAGAACTTACTGCCCTGTCAGCTTCCCTCCGTCATGTTCAACATTATGCACAGACATCATCTTTAAGGTCATATAAATAAACAAAGCAGGAAAGCTCCTCAGATTTATCCCAGCTCTCCCCCTGCCACTCGCTGCACACTCCCAGGATGTGCAACGATGCACATTTCAAAAGCAGGGAGCAGAGTCACCAAAAGCAATATCCCAGCAGAGAAAAAGATTGAGTTTGGGGGGTCAAGAGGTTGGATTTGGCTTAGAGAAACCCAGGTCCTTATCTCAAGTCTCCTGTGAGTCCTTGAGGGCCATGAGGAAGTCACTTCCTTCTCCATCAGTAAATTAGATAAACTAGTAGGATGTTGTCTTGCAGGGGAAGAGGCTGCGAACACAAACACAAAATTCTGGATGACCTTACGGGTCTCTTCCAATCTAAATGGTTCTGTGATTCAATTCTATAGCACAGATGTGTCAGAGAGAGGGATGCTGACCTAAATTTGGGGTCTGAAGCAGATGCTGTGACACTGACTGAACACCTGAGTTACAGGCCAGGTAGATCAGGTGGTGCTGTAGGGAGAAGCTGTTTGCATGGCAAACACCAGGAGCAAAGGGCAAGAACAGGGCATGCAGTTTCCTCAGTGCAGTATTGCACACACTGAGGAGGCTTTAAAAATCCTGTCATTTTTATGGAGTGCCTGAATCCCCACAGGTGGAATTTGTGGGTCTTTATTTGTTTACAGGACACTATCAACCAGAGAGCCATGTAACTACTGACCATGTAATTACACTGTCAGGCAAGTTCCACATGTTGACAGGGTAAATAAAATAGCAGGTTATTTTTTCCTGTCTGCAAGGGAGAGGATTATCATGAGATCTTACAGCTGCAAATTATGTAGTAATTACGGCTTCAATAACCAGGCAACTTCTAATATCATTACCAAGTGATTGCCAGGGAGACTGTCACGTTCCGGGATACATGAGTCATGGGTACTGGAGAATGAATGACCTGGCAGCTCCGAGCACCAATCCCACCAATTCGTTTTCCACTTTTGTCCAGTGTATTTTTAAGCACCTCAGAGGAGGGTTTCCACAACTAGCCCAGGGAGATGCTGCTGCCCTTCAGGAGGAGAAATGCTGGCCTTCATCCCTGTAGCCGGCTTTTTGTGCACCACACTCCTCGCTGTGAACAACCACCCTGGCTCCTGGATCAGCCTCCTGAGAGTGCCTGGGTCTGATGGCTTTGAAGGAGCCAAGCAAGGAGCCAAGAGCAGGAAAATCTGTGGAGCCTTACTTAGAGCCCTGCTAATGCAATAATTACCTATGCAGAACTCCAGCTCAGCTGATAGCACTGGGCACTATCTGTAAGCCTAAATCTCGGCCAAACTTGCAGAAATGTATAATCTGTCATGCTGAGCATGCTTGCAGGAAGAGGCACACCTGGAAAATGAGAAGGCTGTGTGTGGGTGAGAAAAAGAAATGAATCATGATTTGTAGGGTTTCATATACTTTAGGTTTTGTGCCTGAAATGAAACAGTGTCTGATTACTCGTATGTTCAGTGAACCTAGAAACCAGGTCAATGGGTCAGCAAGGAAATAGCTAAGAGGCATTTGGGTGTGTGCCCTGCTCTGCATTAGGACTCAGAGGGAGGCAGGAGTTAAAGCTTTGACTCTGCCAGAGCTGCAGCGAAATTGCACTGTGGGATGGAGTCCATACTGCTTGGAGAGCCCAGCCCCATTCCCAAGGGAGCTGCCAGGGGCGCCCTGGGGTTTATGGGGTGTCCAGATTCCACAGACTGGGTGAAGGAGGTCTCTGCTAAAGATGATGGAGCTGTACCTCAACTACTGCCCCGGAGTATCACACAGCATCGGACTTATTTCCTGAGTATGTGGCACTTCTGTACAAACAAACCCACATATTTTTCCTTAAACTCTACAGCCCTCTAATTCATTTTTTTAATTATTGTTCCTTATCATGCTCAGTGTGTTTCTGCTGCACTTAGGAAACTGTCTCTTGTGGTTAATTTAACACCTGCAAATTCCCAGAGCTGTTAACCTAAATCTAGTGGATAAAATCTTTGCCATACATTTAAAAGATCATGAGGTCAGGTCTACTTGGGGCTGAACTTTTGTTACCAAGCACATAAGTGTCTATTTTACTTCCTTTATAAGACAGACAACTGTAGGCTTTATACTTATTTATCATCATTATCGGAGACATTCTGCAGTTAACTGAAATGTTATGCAACAGAACAAAATCTCAGAAGTGAGTGCTTTTGGGAATATTTCTTTACCATACCCTGCCTGAGAAGGACAAATATTGATTCAGAGACTTTGGGTACATCGATTATCCTTTTAGGGAATGCATGATAGCATTAATAAATCTTGGAATTTTACTCTTTGTGTTTCTGACTGTATTCTCAGCCTGGTCACATGCTGAATAACTGATTAGGGTATCTTTTATCTGTTTTGGGGTTTTCTCTTTAACAGCACAGTGCCAGCTCTGTTGAAATGAATGTGAGCCTTTTCTCTGCCACTGCATGAATTCCTTCCTTTTCCCCTAAGCACATGTACAAGAGAGAAAGGGTCACTAATCAGAGCTCATAAACCTTTTTCAAATGACAAGCTATTACTTCCCTGGCCTGTAAGAAGTAAGGCTTGGCTGCCCTTTTTCTTAAAAATGGAGGGGAAAAGAAAAACTTTGAGGGGTAAACCAAGGCCAAGCATTTCAGATGGTTTTGGATGAAAAGAGAGGAAAATTTCAATGTCCAAGGCCACCACTCATCAAAAATTTCTTGCCATTCTCCTGTTCATTCAAACTAAAGAAGTGGTAAGTTGATTGTCTGAGAAGACCTTATCTGCCCCAATAATCAACTGAGGAGACCCAGCATTGCTTCAAACCTGAGGGGAGGAACTGTGAGCTCCCAGCAGGGACCAGAGGAGTGATCCGATCTTCTCCTTGTGAAATGTCAGACCAACATGCCCTAGACCTTAGCTGGCCAAGAGATCAGCACACTTACAAGCTCTGAGGAAAATACCCTGGCATAATTGCTCAAAAACCTACTTCTTCCACCTTCCCCGAGGGTATGGAAAGCAGATGATGGGTCAGAAGGGTCAGGAGGAGGCTCTGATGTCTCCTGGCATTGGCCCTACAGGAGTAGCTGTTTTTCCTCAGATGAGGAGCCAGCAGGACAACCATCACTGTAGCAAATTATGCCGCTCTCCTTGAGCCTAAAGGAAATCTTTCAGAGGACATCTGTGACCCCAACAGATCAATGGCAGGTCAGATACCACTCAGAAACATGTATGATATTGGCACCTTCCTGGCACGGTGCTCCAAGGAAAACCACCCTTGGCCAATTCCTCCTGAAGACAAGGCAGCTAATTTGGGCTCATAAATCACGGGTCGTGGGGAATCACATTGGAGGACTGGGCTTGCAGTTCATTCTTATCAGTGTTTCTCAGGTCTTTGCTTGCTGTCAATAGTCCTCCACTTGATGTGGCAGAAGGCATTATCATACAGCCGTAATTACAGTCCTCTCATTTTGGAGGCTCCTCAACAGTTATAAACGTGTGTTTAAATCAAAGGAATTGTGCTGATGTGCAGCCGATGAGGATCTGCCCTTCAGTTTTAGAGGCACCACTTGCAATTTGTTTCTATCATTTTCCTGCAGGGGAGCAGCATGGCAAACTATCTGCACACAGATGAGAAGCAAACAGTGTTTCCCAATTCTGAACAGATTTAAGTTGGTTTAAAGAAAGGGCAAGTTAGGAGGTACAGTCCAACACAGACTGTGCCACCTTCCCACCCCGGAGCACAAAGCACAGCCCCTGCTCTTGTTTTCTCTGTTATATGTGGTACTTTACACTCAAAACCAAAGCCAAAAAGAGCATTCCACAATACACTTGTCCTCTAAGGAAGTGGGGAAAAAAACCTGGCAGGGCAATATTCAAACCTGTCTCCTTGTGTCCTGAAGATAGTTGCTTGGATGCCATGATTGAACTCAGGAGAGGAGCAGCACTTGTGTCCCCAGACCCTTTCTGCTCAGAAACTCCCACATTTGTAGCCTGTCAGCGCTGGGGCTTTCAGCTGGGGTGACTCTGTGTGATGCCACCATGCCTGTGACAACTGAGGAGATGCCTCATGGGCGGCAGCTCAGCCCCCACAAACACGGCTGCCCTTCCCCAGCACTTGCTCTGTCCCTTCCCCGATGAGGAAGGAAACCTGAGAGCGCTTTCTGGTGAGAGCAGCGAGCTTGACAGGCTCATAAATATCCCACCGCGTACCCTTTCCTTTCTGTCCTTTGAAAGAAAAGACTGACACTAAGGAAGCATTTGATCACATTGGATTTGTGCCATTTTGCGGCTTACTTGAATGAGCTGAAGGCAAGAGCCGGGAGCAGCAGAGCCAGGGGAATTTCGTGGGTGCAGCAGGTTGCTGATGCACAGAAAGGGCAGCCAGGATGGGGGTATCAGTGGCTCCATCACTCAGGCCAGCCGGAAACAGCCCCAGTGCCTGCTCAGGAGGTGGAGAGGAGGGAGCAGAGTGGGGCTGGGTGCTGAAGGTGCCTCAGTTTGGAGAGCCCAGTGCTGGTGCATGTGGCTCCCAGGTCACCCTTTCTGGTGACTTGATGTGAGAGGGGAAAAAGAGACCTCTAAGAAAGGTAAAGAGTGTTTTAAGCCACTTCACTGTATTTACAGCATGAAGAGCATCTCTCCTTCTCCACTAGCTAGACCTGTGTGTCACTATCATGCAGAGGTTGCACAACTGGATACAGTGGGATTTACCCCAGTGGCACTGGGCATTCAGTGTCTCTGCCCCATATAACACATTTCCAGCCCAATTGTCCCACACTGAGTATCTGCACGAGAGGGATCAATGCTCTGCATTTGCAAACCGGTAAAAGCTGGTGTTAGTTTTATTTTAAATAGCCAAGACAGTTCTAACAATGTAACTCAATTCTGTATCTAATTTCTCATTTTCAGGGTTTGTGGCTGTAAATCTGAGCTCTAGACACAATCTCTAGTTGGGACAGATTGGCCTTTTGAAAGCCATTCCTGCTCTCACTTTGGAGCTCTGCTTTGCCCTAAGATATGGGCTCTTAGTTTGCAAATGCAGTGTAAATTTATAGTGCTATGTAGAAGAGAATAAATGAGTCTTTATACCGGGTTCTTGGATTTTTTACAGCTCCTATGAATAAAATACAAAGCGACTTGAAAGGCTTTATTAAATAAGAAGGTGGGAGTCTTAAGAGCGATCAGTTATAGGCATTGTGGCAGTGTTGCGAATTGTTGGTTTTAAAGCCTTTGGGGCAATCTATAGTTGATCCAAATGATGAAACCTTTGCAGGCTTCAGGGAGCTCTGACAGCACGCACCAGCTGGGGATCTGTCCTGCATTTCCGATGAGGATTAGTACGGCGCTGCAGTTTTGGCCGTGTTTTGGTAAGGGGATGTGCCCTAACAGCCCAAGGGGAAATCAAATTTGCTGTGAGTAATTCCTTGGGGTGTGAATGCAGCACCATGACCACTCTGAGTCTGCTGGGCCCCCCTCGTGTGGGACTGGAAAAGGGTTTGTGTGGACTAGCACTGGAATGTGACAGCAACAAGCCGCTGCCTCTCCAGGACCTTGGGATGAAACAGAGAAGCTTTTTATTCTTTTGGAGGGTCTAGAGCCCAACTTGTCTCCTCCCAGGTGAGATCAACTTCACCTACGAAGACAGTTCCATGGAAGAAAGCCTCATCCTGGCACTAATCCTGAGGCAGCCTGTTTGCCTGTTGCCTACACCATGGCACAGCTTCCAGCGTGCTCTTTTATCCTCTGACTTCTTTTTCTGTGCCAGGAGAAACCCTTTCTTCCCTTGTGTTTCTCAACTGATGTCACCAGTTGGAAGCAAACCACTTACCCCAGCACCAGTCGAGCAGGGTCTGGAGCTGAGGGTCCTCACAACCCTGCCAGGGCAGCACAGTGACAAATCCAGTCCGGCAGCTCAGCCTAGAGTGGAGATGAATATCCCTCCTGGCACATCCTGGGATGGGGCGGGATGGGATGAGGGCTCCTCACTGCCCTCCAGCTCGCTGAGTGCTGCAGGAATGCATGTCAATGAGGATCTCTCCTGGCTCCTGTGCTCAGAGCACAGAGCAGTTTTTAATTACCCACGAAGGAGAGAGATCCGCAGCTATCCCATACTAATGATGACCGAGTGTCATCCTCCACACCACCTTCCTCTCTGTAGCTAAGGGTAGCTATGGAGAGGGGCAAGTGGGAGACGGGTGTATATGCCTGGCACATGTTGGAGGGGTGTATCAACATATATATCTGCGCATAAATGTATCATGTAAGTGCTCTGTCTGATAGGGCGATGGTGTAGTCAAGTGACATGAAGAGCTAGCAACAGTAAATAATGTTGTCATTTTTGCCACCAAAAATATTGTCATTAGTAGATGTGAAAGCACCATACAAAGACTTTGCTGATGCTTCCCCTCCTTTTTTTTTTTTTTTTTTTTTAAATAAGGAAATAAAGAATTGAAGGGTAAAATAACTTTGCAAGCAAAGCACCATGGTTGACAGATTCACATCTTACCTGCAGAATAACTCTTCTTTCTTGCTAGGGAAATCCCTAACTAAGCTCTTTCTTACTGTGTTTACCTTCTTGTCCAATATACTTGGGCTTTTTTTTTTTTTGGTGTTTTTCGCATTATCACTTGCTAAATATATCACAACCCATCATTTACCTTGTTCTGCAGCTCCAAGACCTCCACATGCCTTTCCCTCCTCACAAAATGAATTGCTGGCTCAAATATTTAAATATATAAAAAAAAATACCACCATACAGTATACAAGCAATTTGTTATCACAGTGTGCAAACAAGGCGGAGAGGGGAATATGCTAAAGTAAATTTTATGTATAGCTACTGTGTAAATTTGCCTATTTCCCAAGAGTGGTATTGTCACTATTAATCGTAATAGCATTTCTAATATGGCATATTTCCAATATTTTGCCCTCAATTAGCATTCTGATCATGCAACCCCATTTCATTCCCATGGTGCTTCCCCTTGGCTTTCTGAAACCTGCCCAGCTGTGGTGAGAAGGGTCAGGGTTGGTGGCACAGGGGAGGGGCAGGCAGGGGCTCCTCAGCTCGCTGTGCCCACCCCAGGCCCCCAGCCCCCAGTGCTCAACCCGCCATCCAAGGGCACTCACTGGGCTCTTGCCTCCCTCCCGGGTGTGCAGCCCTGAGGCAGCAGAAAAGGGCCTCAGCCCCTGTTTCTAACACCAGAATGGGAAGTTTCTGAGAGCTGAAAGCTGCCATGTGCCCCTCGCTGTCCGCTAAAATGTTGTGTACGGGTTTAGGGCAGGATGAGATTGTTTGGAGAGCGATGCTAGAGCGGTGTGGGAAGGGAATAAGATCCTTTCCAAGCGGGCTGGGCTGTGCGAGTGTCCTTGAGTGTGACTGCGAAGGGTTTCTGCCAGCGCTGATGCGGCTGCGGGCAGGAGCCTGGGGACTGCTGCTCCAGGTGAGCGGGGCAGGTCAGGGACTCGAGCTGCGAGTCTGCATGAGCCGCCCGCCTCAAGGATGAGCAAACCGCTGCCTTTAACTGCCTTAAAGTGCAATTCCCCTGTTTGTGCGCGCATGGCTGAATACAGGCTGTGCCTCCCTCTGCCTAAACCCCGCGGTTCTGTGAGGCACACGCACTCACCTCCGGCTCTGCTGTTCCAAACACACATTTAAAAGAAGCAGCATCCTTGCACACAGGTCATACAAAGCACATGTGCCTTCCTGCTGCCAGAGTCAGGTACAGGATGCTGATGCTGCACCGCTGGAGGGTTTTTTTCAGGGGAAACGCAACCAGATCAATAAGACCCAGCTGAAAGGAGAGGTAAGAAAAGACAGCAAGTGGCTGTGTGCTGATAGCACTGAAACAGTTAAAAAAATAATCTGGTTTTGTTTAAAAGCTAAAGTAAGTGCTGCAGGAAACCTTCACATATTCTCTTGGTGGAGGGTGATATTTTATAACAAGCTTGGTGAGCTCCTGCTCTGTGGTGTAAAGCAAAACCTTTAACCTCCTCCACGTCTCCCTTCTCAGCATAAAGAGAGAACACCAAGTCACTCTGCCTTGGTAAAAAGCTTCGAATGCCATGGAAGAGGTGTATAAAAGAGCTTCTTGTATCCCCATGAGATGAGAAGGGCAGGGCAAAAGATCTTCACACACCGTGGATCAGCAGAGCTCCCCTGACTTCAGTGGAGCATCCCCAGTTTGTCTCCTCTCCCGTTCTGTGCCCACCTTGGAAAGGACAGAAAATGGGTCATTCTCAGCTGGGCTTGACCCAGTTCAGCCAGGACTGGGGCTATTGCAGCACTTCCAATATTAACCCTCCAGGGTTATAAACTATTCTTTATTCTTAGGACAGAGCTAGAGCAGATTATCTTTTTTTTTTTTTTTGTACTCCTGTGAAGTGTGTGAAGGAACAATTTACAAGGCACCAATAATTACCTGCAGTCCTTTCAAACACCCTGAAGAACCATTCCGGACCCAGTAAATGAAAAGGGACAGTGTTGCTGTGACCCTTCCCAGCCTCTCCTGGTCTGAGTTCCCCATTATGCAGTAAATAAATAACTATCTGTTATATGGCTATTTTTTTAATAAAACCACTTCAAACTGCTTTGCTTTCCCTTAATTAAAAACACATCAAGCCATGGATAAAACATTGTGGAATGGCTTGTTGTGGCATTGCCTTTTACAGCTGGGAAGCAAATTTCTAATAAAATGGTTTTTGAAAGGAATATTGCCTTCATTCAAATCTCCTATAAAAACTACCCATCCATTAATTCCAATTAATGACACTACAGCATCTCCACTAACACTGGTAGTAATTCTTGGCTAATGGACAATTTTCAAGAAAATCAGAATCAATGTTATTTTGGACAGGACCCTTGCAGAATTAATTTACTGTCCCAGTGTTAGTTAAACCAGCATATAAATCACAGTGGTTTGAACTGGTTTCTCAGTGCCATTGAACACAGCCCATGACATGAGTTTCCTGTGGGCTTTACAGGGAGGGCATATCAAATATTTTAAAAAATATATATATAAAACAAATTTATACACCCCATCCTCCAAATGTATGTATATATATATAATATGTAATGTTTGTTGTTCAGTCACCAAAATGGAAGAGGAGAACCAATTACACACTGAACTGGTCAGGAAATATTGAGAAAAATTAAGTTTCTGTCTGATAACTTCTAATGAAAACTGAGGAACAAAGCACAGGAGACAGTGATGGGGACTGCATGGGAATAGAAGGTTTTGACAGGCAAGCAAGGAAAATTTCACACTGACGCTTCACTCAGTGATGGGAAGGGTTAAGTAATTTTTTCCCCCTCCTAAAGGACTTTAATTAACAGCTGATCATGTTGCTTAATCTATGCATCTCTGCCTACCTGCTGCTGTTCTTTTGTCCTTTTGGAGAAAGGGTGGTAAAACTTAAATTGTTGACCTTGAAAAGCAATCATTCTGCAATCACCTCATTGGAAGAGCTAACAACATCTCTGGAAGCTCCATATAAACACCAAAAAGACTGGACAGCAGTAAAAATCAGGATGGGCTTGGACCAAGTAATCCCCTTTCCCTCTTCCGTATATCATCAGTTTTACACCCTTACTAGCGACCTTGCTGCAAATGGAAACCTCTGTGTGTAAGAGCAGAATGAAGTGCAATTAATGTAAAACTGGCTGTTTATGTGGGCAGTTCTGAGTTAATTTAAGTCTGTGCACCAAAATGCGCCCATCACCAGGGCACAAGCACGGCAGCCCCTGCCCTGAAACCCACTGGCGGCGTGTCAGCGTGGCCCATACCCTTGAAACGCCCCCAAAACGTTGAGCACATCCCGTGACTGCTCATCTGTGGATTAAAAAAAAATTCCCACAGTACACCTGGAAGAAGACCAAAGAGGTGCCTGATGGGATGACAGCACATCCCGGATGGTGACAGGACAAATTTCCTAAGCTCATTGACCGTCGCTGGCTACTTCCAGGCCAGCGGATGCTGAAAATGGTCTTATCGGCAAGAGGCTCAGGGTGATCTGGGATCGAAGGCTTAAGAATAGAAAGGGAGGTTATTTATGCTTTATTTCATGTATCAATACTGTGAGAAAAATGCAGAGAGCAGCAACATGAGAGATTTCTGAAAGAGAAAAGGCACAAAGGCAAGCGGGGGGATCACTAATGTAATTCTCTTCTTTTTTTTTTTTCTCCCTCAAAGCATTCATTTTCTAATGATTCAGCCGGGCAATTCAAGTCAACTCCCCTTTTGTGTGGTGGATTTAGGTAGAAAACCCAAAGGGTGTTTATTTTGCAGTGTATTACAGAGAAATGACACTAACAGCCAGGGGTACAAGGATGGCATTAGCCGCTCTCACAGCAGCGCGTTCGAGGGCTCGGCTGGGGCCCACTATCACCATCCCTCCTGCAGCCACCAGACAAGAAGGCAACTTAATAGAAGCGGTTTCCAAATCACAGAGCCCTGTAACCTGTCATTTTCTGGATGGCTTTATTATAGCTTTCCATATCTGAAAAAAACCCAGGTTGATCCTTCGCCAGGTTAAAGGGATTGCGGGGTTTCCCTGCTGATGGTAATGCCGTGCTGTGCAAGTGCTGGCAGCTGAGGAAATATTATTTCAGCTGATAATAAGGAGCAATAATGAAAAGAGCTACATCTGCTCGGTTGTAGCAGCGTGTCTAAATGCAAACAGGCTCCTGGAAAAACTTCACCTTTGCCCCAGGATGGCTCAGCCTCAGATTTTGGGGGCTGTGGGGTGCAGACCATCACCTGTCCCGCATGCAGGGCTTTCCCAGGGAATCTCTTCTCATACCACATCTGGATGCTGCATTTTGAAGACTTAATTCCAGCTCTCTGTCAGTTGAAAATGTGCTCAACACTGAGCCATTCAGTGTGACTTAAGCACTTGCTTAAAGCTAAGAAAATGCTCAAGCATTCACCTGGTTAAGGATTCTTCCCTGAACAAGGAGTGAGACATGGTGTTTTTTAAACTGATTGATATATTTGGAGTAAGTCAGTATTAATGATCATGTAAATTAAAATCTGGAAGGCAGCCAACTTTTTAAAAGCTTCGTCTGACACTGCAACTCCTTGCAAATCGACTTTGTGTTCCAAAGATACTGACATGGAAATGCACTTTTACTCACAAATATTTCTGGGCACAGGATGCTTTTTAAAAAAACTCTAGTAATTACCCTGATGAAGTGATCACGAGGGTCGAGTGACATTAGGACCAGTTTGGAATTTATTAAAAATAAGCCAAACATGCCCATCATTGATGAATTCTGTTAAAAAAAAATTATAATATACATTGATGTTCTTAGTCTTGTTTCCTTGCTCCTTCTTATTGTGGCATGAACTGGGCTACAAAGAGAGGTGAGGATCTGCTCTGAATGCGTTGAAAGAAAATAGAGCCAGGGAAAACAAAACTGACATGAAGGAAGACCTATAATTCTGCGTCACATGTTAATCTCAGTGAAAAATAATGCTGTCAGGTTTTACCCTCACTGATTCCCATTTGGTACACATCCAGGGAAGTTCAGCATGCCAGGAACCGGCACGTTGCATTAGTCAGGGCTTGTTGATCAAGCCCACTGAAGGACACAGAGCTGCCCTTATGTCTCTCAGCCTACCCAGATTAATTCACCTTAATAACATCCTAAGAGCAAAACGGGACTCTGCCTCCTTGGTCCTGCCGGTGCAGCAGGGGAATGAATGCTGCTAGTGATTACCCAGCTCAGAAATTCAGTTTGCTGGTGGCTGGGTGGGTTTCAGGCTCCACCTTTCCTGCAATCAGTGTGACATTTGCTGTGTTTCCTTTTCCTAAAGGAAAGAAGTGACTCGTGGGCACAGGGACGGACAGACAGAGAGCTGGCATGGACTGCCTCAGATCAGAAGGTGGGATGGCACCTTCCACTACCTAAAGGGGCTCCAAGAGAGCTGGAGATGGACTTTTTGCAAGGGCATGGAGGGATAGGACAAGGGGATATGGCTTCAAACTGACAGAGGGCAGGGTTGAATCAAATTTCAGGAAGGAATTCTTGGCTGTGAGGGTGGTGAGGCCCTGGCACAGGCTGCCCAGAGAATCTGTGGCTACCCCATCTCTGAAAGTGTTCAAAGCCAGGTTGGATGGGGTTTGAACCAACCGGGTCTCGGGGACGGTGCCCCTGTCCATGGCAGGGGGTGGAATGCAATGACCATTACGGTCCCTTTTACCCAAACCATTGTCTGCTGCTGTGATGTGCTCGGGACAGGAGGGTTTGGGGTGTGTCAGGAGGGCAGACACAGGGGGCTGGCAGAGTGCTGCACAAGAAAGCTGCTGTGGCACGGCCAAGGCTTTGTGCTGGCTATGACAGTGTCCCAGCCAGAGAGACAAAAATGTCAGGATTTGGAGCAATCCACTCCTTTCCTGCATCTTTGCTGCTGGCTCCACCAAAAGCCTGGATGCCCCACTCGTGCCAAAGCCACCAGCTCTTTCCCCTGCAGCACATGCACATGCCAGGGCGTTGCACCCAAGGGCACCTGAGAGCCCCAGATACACCCCCCAGTGCAGGTACTTTTTGCATCATCTCTGTCCTTCAGTGGTGTCCCCTTGGCTCCATCTAAAGCTTTTTCAAAGGAGAGATCCCAGGGCTGCTGCATAAACTAATCTTGTAAACGCTCCTCATTTTTGCCCAGGCTATCAGAGCAAAATGTCTCTACAGTGCAGTACATTTATTAAAGTCCTAATGGAATTAGAGTCCTCCCACCAAAAAGTCAGATGGTTGGTGTTTTTATGTTATTAGTTAATGCAATTTAGTAATAAAGTTTTGAGTTAAAAACAGTGTGTGTTGTTTTTTTTTATGACATCTGCTTATATTCTGCCAGCAAGATGAAGTTATGTTTAAACATGGCCTTTCCTTTATTAATGAAGTCAATTAAAAGAATGACCCTAAGGAAGGGGATATTCAGTTTTGGAAGCAATCACCTTTTATTACTGCAGGCAGGGCTGGCTCTGGGAGCTGCAATGCTGAGCATGCACTGGAAAAGGCCCTCAGTGTCCACCGTGTTTAACAGGCAGGGGGAATAAAACCTCCAGAGTGTCACAAGGGACTTCATACTTTTGAGGCCGTAAAACATCTTCCTCACAGTGACTGGCAGCTGCCAGCGGCGTGCGTGGGCTTGAGGAGGGATGTCCTTGGGCGAAGAGCACTCTCATAGCCACATGTTTGCTCAGTCCTCATCCTTCATTTCCAAACCCATCACACACACTGCAAAGGCAACTCCAAGACTATTTCTCAGACGGGCAAAAGGCTCGATTGCACACAATGCCACTCCCTGCGTTCTATTCTCTCTTTTCCTTCTTCATTTTATAGACGTGTTTTATGATATAGCAGCAAGGACAGGTCCCTCTCCCTGATTTTAGCACAGTATTGGGAATGGAGAGGTATTCCTGGTCGTGCCAGGCTGCCCCGATGGTGGCAAAGAGAAGCTCTAAGGGGGAAGCAGGATCCTGTGTGGGAGGACCCAGGCACAGCCTCCATTCCCAGGCTCAGGCTGCACCAGCACAAAGCCCAGGCTTCCCTTGCCCTCGGAGGTGATGGCCCTCCCCTCAGGCTGGTGTCACCTCATTCCCCATCCTGGAGCTGCAGCCTTATGTAAAATTGATGAAATTTACTGGTGGTCTCCTCTATATCAGCCCCACAGCCTTTCCCTTTTCATAGCATTGTCCTTGCTGACCTTCCATATTTAGGATTAGGCAGAATAAAAGATAAAATCTTCATGCAATTCAGATAAATTTTAATTTTCATTTTACTCTTTCTGTCTCCTTTCTTCCTTTCTTTTCTTTCTTTCTTTCTTTCTTTCTTTCTTTCTTTCTTTCTTTCTTTCTTTCTCTCTCTCTCTCTCTCTTTCTCTCTTTCTCTCTTTCTTTCTCTCTTTCTTTAATACACATATCCCCAAAAGTCATTCATGCAGAAGAAATGCCATCAAGCAAAAGCTCTCAGCAGTCATCATAGCTGTTCTGGAATATGAAATTCTGAAATACCCACAGCTATACACTGGAAGTATTACCATAGCATTTATGGACAGACACTGCCAAGAGAGCTGGGTCAGATTTTGGCTGGGTTAGTCTTTAATCTCACTGAAGCCAGTGAGAAAAAGTCAAATTAAACCAGTGAGCATCTCAGCTGTAACTTGGTGCTGTTTCCTGCGTATTAACATTGGTACTAAGTCACTAACTATCTATTAATTAGAAAACTAAGAAAAAAAAAAAATCAGATCCATCTCAGACAGGCAGAATGAATCCTCAGAATAAAATGAAGTGAGGTTTGTTTCCTCTGCCTAAACATCAACCTTCTCCTGGCACATACAGAGTGGGTTTCTTGGCTGCTGTTCTTAGAACAGAAAACGGGGTGTGTTAAAAATGGGGATGCATCTGTAAAGCTGTAAACCTGCAAAGCACAGACTTACACACAATAAGTGCACATAAGATTTTCTGTTCTATTCTATTCTATTCTATTCTATTCTATGCTATTCCCCACCCTCGCCAGTGCTCCTTGCCATGCATGCGCTACGTGGTGCAGCTCACATCTGTCATGCACGGCAGGTTTCCTCTCCTGCCTCCTCTCCTCAGGCCTGGAGCTGGTTTGTGGCTCAGTGCTTTGCATTGCTAATGATCAGCTCGTGGGATTTGATGTCTGTACAGGAGAGGAGCTCTTTGGGACTAGGGGCTCTGGGGTGTTGGGCACTGGGGTGGTCTTGCAGAGGGTCCCTCTCACAGTGCTCTGTGAAGAGCATGAAAAAGCTCACACCAACCAAAACAGCCTGTCCTTGGCTCTTATGGGCTGCTCAGACTTTGCCAAAGCAAAGGGTGACTGGTGGTTTTAGCAAAGCATTGAGCTAAGAAAGTTAGGGATGGTTATGGCTGCAAAGTTTCTGCATCTGGGAATCTCAAGCAGCTTGGTGCAATTGAGATTCACCAGTGCAAAAAAAAAACCCCAGAGGTTAACTTACTGTTTGCATGCCAGAAAAGCTTCAGCTTGGTTTTTCCTGCCTGTTTTCATATTGTGCAGTAACTCACCTTGGAGAGGGCCTCGGGGGAGTGGTGGGGTGGCCCTGGGGCAGGGGGCACAGGGGCTGGGGTGATGCTCAGGGTGCACAGGACAGTGTTCCCCTCCATGTAGCCCTCACTCCACCCAATACTCATCTCCATGAATCCCAACTCCTCGTTCCAACAGCAAAGGCTCTCCATGAACCCCCCGTAAGCTGAGAGTCAGGCTGTCTTGGGCTCCTGCACCCTTCAGGGGCTACATCTTGGCAAGAGAGGGTCAGAAGAAGCTGCTTGAGCTCCCTGAGATGGCCACACCAAGGTACAGGCCCCAGTTATTGCTCCTCAGTGCCTCTGCAGCAGGGAGTCTCATCTGCACCAGCCAGGCTGCCTTCCTTGTGGTGGGGATCGGGCAGCTGGTCGATAAAATGGAGCCTGGCCAGACGTTCAGCTGGAGATGGAACTCCCTTCTCCTTTCTGCTCCTTGGAAAGTATTCTTTTTTTTTCTTTTTTTTTTCCCCTTCACTTGAAGCACTTCCTGTAAACCAGAAGATATATGGCTGTTCCAAAGAGTTTTAGTACTTTTACCAGTAACTCCACGGCGCTGCTCTGAAGGAGCAAGGCACTGCGGGTGAAGGAGTGCTTGGCAATTTAGAAGATTTAATAGAAGTCGATTTTACACTTACACACATTAACATTCACACGGACTTGATAAGGAAAAAAAAGGCACTGTCCAGTATTCTCGCAGCTACATGATGCTGTTTGCCAAAGTCTTTAGGTATAATTAGTCAGATTAAACCCTATCCATAGATAGCTTCAACTCCATCCAGAAAAGCTACCTCACTTTCTATTTTTACAAGCCCTGCTGACAATAAGTACTCTCACATCTGACAGGATATATTGTCTTTGCCCATTGCCTCTTATAACCTGACAGTGAAAAATGTACACTTCAGCATCCAGGGAGCCGTTTGTTACTTCTCCACTTCCTTCTAATTAATGAAAACATAAGGGAAGAAACAATAACTGGGTCTACTGTTCAGGCAGAAAATGATTATTGCTCGGATGAAATAAAAAAAAATATTTTTGGCACCTGATTGCCTCAGCAATGACATAATCAGCAGGGATTTTTACTGACTATGCAATAAAGCTGCATATAACTATAAATGCAAAATGCTTAAAGGGTTTCCCCCCCTCCTTCCTTTGCATGGAGTTACACCTACCATAAAGGCTATCTTAAAGATGATAAAAAATGAGGTGCTTTATAGACAAATGGTCTTGTTACAGAGAAGTGAGAGATTGGACCCAAAAAGCAGTCTAGCCTGGCTTCACTCAGGGAGATGTGTGGTTTGGCATGCAGCACTTAGATTGCTGTATTTGGGCCAGGGAGCATATTTTTTGTACTGGTACATGGGAAAATGATTGATACAGATGAAACCTGGAATTCAGCAGAGCACTTCCCAGGTTTTTACTCCAACACTAGCCAATGGAGGGGCTGGGGGCCATGGGAGCTTGGGAATGCACACTCACTGACACAAAATGAGTTTCCCCAGTGGCTCTGGGGTTTCTGCTGTGAAAGGTGGGGGATTTCCTAGCCTTTTTTTGGAATTTTGTTGCTTTTCATGAGCAGTAAACCTGGCCAGGGTATTTCAGCTTGAGATCTACCTGTAAAACATCTCTGGGGTATCCAAACTTGTTTCAGAAATCTGATTTTTCCATTCATCATCCATTCCTTGAGACTTTTCACAGGAATACCCTGAATATAATGACTGTCCTGACCTCCATAAATACAGGGCAGTATTTTCCCAGTTGATCAAAATTGCTGAAGTGCTGCTATTCCATTTCCCAGGAAGCAAGTTGCAGAGAGCTATTGGGATGAGAACAGATGTCTTCATTACCCACCAGAAGTAAATGGAAAACCAGTGCAACCAAGGGAAAAGAAAGAGAATAGCAGTGATATGTTGATATTCTGGTTGTTGCTGAGTGGTGCTTTATTGCCTACTCTTGAAGGAGACTATGAACAGTGCAAGATGCTTTAGGACACCCAGGTGCTAAACCCAGGCCTCACGTAACCTGTGTTTCATCTTCACTGTAAATCCAATCTTTAGCTTGCACCAAAGTTTAAGCAACATATCAAACTGGAAAAGTGTGATTATTGGCTGGAGACAGTGGCCTGCAAGGATGGATGCGTGGCTACCTATGAGTAACTCACCCAGAAGAGGTTGAAAGTCTTTTATCCTGTTAGGAAGAGGGTGGATACTCAAGTTAATAATTGTGATGCACAGCCAGAAATAATTAGAGACTGCAAGACTGGCAATCATAAATTACTTTTCTTTTAATAACATAACGAAGGCAGAGTTGCAGAGGTAATAGAAAAGTGCAGCTCAAGCAGAGAAGTTCAAATGAAAAAATCAAGGCCAAATCCATTTCTTTAATTCCTTTCTCTCACAAAGGACAATAAAATATTCACAGTTTCCAATTAACTAACTTTAACTATAGGTGATTTTTTCCACAGCCAACTTGTCCAAGGGAGAGGAAGCAATAAAACCTTAAAGGGGAGCTCCACTGCTTATTTAAATCTATTGAATATGGCACCGGGAGGATTTCCTCCACATCTGCAGGGCTATGCTCTGACCAGGTGATGGTGGTTGTAGGCAGGAGTGCCTCTGGTATAGGAAGCTGATTTAGGTTTGAAATTCCAGGAGAAATTCGGGATACTGACCAGGGATGCTAATGGGAGCACCAAAAGCATTATTCTCCCGTGGGATTTCCTTGGGAAACATCAAAGTGATAGTTGTGGTGTTGTTTGAGACACACTGCCAGCCTCCTGCACAGTTTGTTCCCCGAGCTGGTGCAGGAGACATTCATAGGCTGAGAACAGGTAGCTAAAGTGGCATGGGCCAAATGATCCTGCAGGGAGGCTCTGACTGATTTAGTGCCCATCTTTAAAAGCTGGATTTGGGAGAGACGAATCCTTAGAGAAGCGGCCTGGAGACTAGTGCTGTTTTAGTTTGGTATGCAAAGAGCAGCAGAGTTTGGAGTGCTGAAAGCAGGATCATTGGAATCTGCTGGGTTGATGTTATCCATTGCAGTGATTTTCTTTAATTACAGCAGGAGCGGAACATCCTTTTGTCTGTACAATATGACAGACTTATTAAAATATAATGTAAAGCTTGAAATGTAACAAAAGAAGGTGAAGCAATTCCTAAATCACTGCGATTCCTTCAGAAAAGAGGAAAGGCTTTGCTTCTGTGCCCAGACCTATATTGCAGAGATTATATCAGTACTTGAATTACAGTAGTATCTTAAAGTCCTGAACTCGAAGTTCAGTTATCTTGGGTGGCATCAAGGAAAAAAAAAATTATACAACCGTTCTCATGTACATAATTAAATACTGTTTAATATATTTTCCAATATGAATGTAAACATGTCTGAGCCAAAAATGGGCTCAATTTGAAGTTTACAAATAATGTAGGCTGGAGGTTCCTATGTGACTTTTAAGTAGGAGTCTGCAATTTGTTCTACTTTAATTTGACCCATCCATCTTGATGGGTAGTCTCATTAATGCAGCACAGTTTTACATCAGAAATATCCCCTTTGAATGATATGAAGCCTAATGCATTCCTCCCACACTGGAATAAACATAATATGTGGTAAATATTACATCTAGTGATCCTTAACATAACTGATCGATCATCAATTTTCAAAAAGGGAAACCATCATTGGGTAGAAAACAGATCAGCTATTGAGCCAGGCAATTATCTCCCTCCTGAATGAGATGCTTCCTGCCAAACCAGAAAGAAATAGCTATTTGGCAGACCAGTAAATGTAACTAATACCTCCAGGACATGTTGGACAAAATTCCCTGTTAATAGTGCTCCAAGGACTGGAAAAGGCTCCCGGACTGAGGCACATGTCACATTACTGGCATGAACATCACTTCATGGTGGTGCAGGGCCCTGCTCTGAGCAAGGAGCTGTCGCTACTAGGAGTGGTACCCGTCGACTTCAAGACTTCTGGGAGGACCAACAATGTCCTCCAGTCCTCCCAGCCTCCATCTGGCACCTTCCTGCATGGGGAACACAGTGTCCAGACACATTGCTGGTGGTGGCACTGGGGAGAGGGATGGGTGGCAGGAGCAGGCAGTAGGGGTTTGCCATCAGGAGCTCATTCCCACCTGGCCTCTCACAGCACCAGCACCAGCCCATCCTGGATGGGACTGTGGTGAGGGGGAAGGGGGTTTCACCTACCTGGGTTTCTTCTGCAGAAAAAAATGAACCCAGTCTTACCTGAGTTGGCTGCGACTCTCTCCAGGTGCTGTTCTCACCAATGAGAGGAGAGTTAATACTCTGACGTGGGTGACTGGTTGACTCTCTCTGCAGGAATTTCAAATGTATGGCTACATTCTCCTGCCCCTCGAGATGTGCCTGCTGGGTTTGGCAACCTGCTGCTGCCTCCAACTCCTGCTGGAGACCTCAGCCTCCAGCTAAAGGCAGCATGAAAGAAGTCCTTCACCAAAATGAGATTATCAGCTGTTGCAATCCGGGTTGCTCTTTTATAAGATATATGTGTGTTTACATCAAACCCTTTTCTGGCTACTGAAATATATCAAAGGGACACTGCCAAGGGGTTTTGGGCTACGGGTTTGACCTACCTTAAAATAGCTCTTATTAAATGTTGTTTCTTTAAAATCAAGATGGTTTTGTTGGGGAGTTTTTTTAGTAAACTTGCTCTTGTAAATTTGATGCCTGAAATTAAAGAAATATGGCGGAAGAGAGGGGGGAAGTCCTGATTGAAACAGAAAGAAATATTTGGGGTTATTTTGTTAGGGTGCACAGCAATCCAGGCATTTCTCCTTTCGCAGCTCCCAAGCCTGGCGAGCTGGAGCAGCCTGTTGCAGGAGCTGCACTGTCATCGCTGCTGAGCCTGATACACACGCAGAGAGATTCTGGCATGAGGCTTGCTTCCATTAACATATTTTTTCTATGAATGGCACTGTTTGTCCTGCAGAGTGGAAAATCCCTCTGCCTGAAAAAATGGTCTCGAGGGACCACCTCTAAAAGGGAGGGAAGAAATTTATTCATCCAGGCTCACACGGTCTTGGTCCCTCTGCTGAGAATGACAACTAGCGTGACTCTGTGTGTCAGCAGAGGTCCTGGTGCAGGAACTGGGCTGAGAAATATGGGGTAATTTGAAGTTGACATTAAAACCTGTCACCATCTAAAACAGCAGGGACGGAAAAAAAAAAAAACCAAACCAACAAAACCCCACACAACAATATTTGCTAAAAGGCAGGAGATAAAATCACTAGATGAAATTGCTGCTTCGGAATGACCTTCTAAAAATACCTGCGGTGATCCGTCTGGGTGGCTGGAGAGCTGCGAACCGGAGAGGTGGCGACTCCGCTCTGAAGCCAGGTCCTCCCTGGAGGAAGGCAATCTGCACATTACAAAAACAGTGTCCCCAAATAAATTACGGCCATAATGAGCCACAAAGACAGCGGACAAAAGGAGCCCTTTCCTTGTAAACAAAGTAGCAGGAGGGAAAGCTCCAACTCCAGCCTCAGCCAAGACTCTGGTCGTTATCTCTCATTAGTGCAAAGGTTAACGAAGAAAATATTAGGCTGGGGCTGCAGTTTGGGCAGAGCCAGGCAGTTTCTCCCGGTGCAGCTTCCAGTGTGTGTCCCAGACATCTTCCCTACAAAACAGGCAATGATTCAGCTGCTGCTCCACTTTTCCTGCATCCAGTGACACCTACTTGAGTTTCCCGGGGAGCTCTGTGCCGCAGGAACTTGTTTGCACTTCCCACTGCCTCCCAACAAGGGTGACATTCCTGATGGACTCATGGCAGGGCTGCACTTCCTATTCCTCGACTGAATCCCTTTTGATTTCACAGCCTCTTTGCTTTAGGAGCACAAATATGCAGCTGGGTGCAGATCACCCCACGGGCCACGTACACTCTTAATTTCCAATGCATTAGCAGCACACTCCAAAACCTCCATTCCAAGACACAGACAATAAAAATGAATTAACTGAACAGTCATTAGGATATAATCTGGTAGCGTTAAGGTGAGTCACAATATAATTACCATTATTTCTAATGGAGTTACCATCCCATTACTGCAGAACAACACACCTCACCCCTGCCATGGAATGGGCACACACCTCGCTGCACACTCACTGTGGGACACACTCAATTCCAGGACAAAAATCAAGGAGAGATCCTGGACTTGCTTGGAAAATTGTAGCCTTAAGTCAGATATGTACGAAACCCACAGATGCTTTCAGAGGCTGGACTTACAAAATCTGGGTCTGTGCCACTGGCATCAAAATGAGCCATTTATTGACTGCAGTGAGTTTTGGATGATGACCCTCAGGCGTCTTGGCATGGATTCCTAAAGGAAGGTGGATTGGGCATTCACAATCTGGACATTTCACTGAATTTTGAACATGAAAGCTGAATTTAATCACATTCATGGGAGGAATAGCAGACAGAAGGACTTTGCGTTCTATCTATGCAGCAAAACGTGGCTGAGGAAAAGGCTCAGACTCCTGATGCCCCCAGAAGGAGAAGGTTGAGGCATCTGCTCTCTGCTTCAACCTCCAAGGAGACCTTTGGCTTTAGCATTGTCCTTCACAGGTCTGGGGTTTGTTTCTCTCAGGATTCCTGGTTTACAAAGTAGTGGTCAGTGAACTTCTCAAAATATTCATTTTGCTTCTAGTTTTGGGGCCTGTTGGCTGATTCCTGAGGGATTCTCAGGAATAAGAAACTGGCAAAACCAGGAAATATGGAAAGTGACATAAATGTATTCTGCTAATGCTGTAAATTAGTAATCTCAAATATGTATTTAATATAATAAATTTGGAAGACAGCTTCTGTAGGTTAAGTGGCAAGTGGCAGCACTTTTAATGAGGATTAATATACATACAGGTCCTACAGATTTGTTAAAATTCAATAAATATTTATTATAATCCACCGGTTCTTAGCTTACACTTGAATGAATTGGTTAATGTTAAATAAATAGAGAAGCATGACTGAAAGGAATGGGCAAAATCCCACCGGTGCCACTGGAAGTTCATGGCTCACCCGAACTGTGTCCTAACTAGACCTGGTTTACTTAGTTTTTTTGTATCTTTCAGAAGAACTTTTCCCCATATTTAGAGATAAATTACTTTCTCCTTTCAGTGCAACATGGTGCACACTCTACTGTGGCGCTGCTGTTCATTCCCATCCTTCATGGATCAACTCGTTGGCTTCTCCCATCATTATGTGTTTGCCCATGATAACCTTTGCCACGACACTGTCTCACTGATATTTTCTTAGCCTTCCTGGGCCCTTTTCCTACTGCTGTCACACACAGGTTTGCAGCAAATATGTCCTCATTCCCATGTGACAGATAATAATGTTGTTCTTAATTGCTAATCACATCTATTAGCAAGTTACTTGCAGGAGAACAGTTAATTCCAGATTGCTTGGAAATTCTGCAGCAAGGCTGAGGGTATGTGCTGTGCTTCCCGGGTGACTCCCAAACCTCCAGCCCTGTGAGCTGGTGAACCCTGCACCTCCAACACGGTGTTCGGAAGTTCTGTAGTTTCATTCCCAGCCCTGGAATGGGACAAAGGAGGAGAAGATACTATTTGTACGGATGAGGTTGGCCCCCAGTCATAGCCTCACATACAAGTCCTATATAATGCATTTTGGGTGGGAACACAGACCCTGTAGGAAAAGTGATCTTGCAGAGGGTTTGATCTGAGCACTGGGCACAAAGCTGCTGGCACAGGTCCCTCAAAGATGTCTCACCTGCTCCTGGGCAAGCAGCAAAGCCTCACAATGTCCCTGGCTGTGGTGGGTTCCTTGTTTTATAATGCCACTGTGCTGCTGGAGCTCCTTGGCTCAGACACTGTGAGAAACTCAGAAATAGTCTCCTAGATTAGATAACAGTGGTGAGGTGACCCTCAGAGCCAGGCAGTCCCAAGAACTTCAGGAAATTGAAGTGAAGGCAGACGTAAGGGCTGAGTGAGAGCCTGAGGCATCCGCAGCACAGCCTGACGGCGAGATAACGGCAGGGAAGCGAGAGGCAGGAGGGGGTAAAATGAGGCAGTGAGCATTTGTAAATGGGACTCCTCAGGAACCGAACATGATTGCCTAAAAACTCCTGCACTGCCTCTGAACAGCTGCTTTCCCTGTGCTAAATAAATCATGCATCTTGTTACCTTAGCCTGTACGCATGGAAAAGATGTGTTTGAGCAATAAAGTGCGGAGCCCTTCCAGCGCTCTGCTTTTCCCACCAGCCTGTGCATCTCCCATGTCAGCTCCTGATCTGCTTTCTCCCCATCCTCCCCCAGCTCCTCTGCTCCCAAACCAGTCTGTACAGCCCAGGCTGTGGCCAGCCACCAGCAGTGACCCCAAGCACTCCTGGTCTGAGATTTGCAGTGGAGGAGGAGCCCGGTAAGAAAAACAAGAGCAGATTTGTGCTCAGTGTGTGGTGTGAAGGTGCTCAAGGGGACCTGGATCCTCTCCACTAGTGTGTCCCTGCTGCAGCCCTCATCCCTCCAAGGATGCTCTTCTTGCTGCTTCAAAACCTCTCTGATGACAGTGCCCTGCACCAGGCCGCACCTCGGGGTGCAAAGGGCGCTGCTGCATTTCAGGAACGAGTTATTTCAGACAGTGGGTCTTCTCAAAGGAATGTTGCAGAGCTCCGCGACCATCAGGAGATATTTCTGTTGAGTGTACCAAGCCACAGGTGTCCTTTTTTACTGTTAAGCACCACCAGAGTTAAGCAAGGAGGGGAGGAAGGCATGCTTGCTCAAGGAAGATGCGGGAAGCCAATTACAAGTCCTTATATAAATCCAAATGTGTCTTCCTAAATACGCCACCTCTCAAAATGAGTCTGAGATTTAGTCTTCACAATAAGTCTGAACTGTGAACTTTTTAATTTGCACATGGTTTCAGGAAATCTAACTCATCCTATCCAAAAAAACCCCACCCCACTTTGGAAAAAAAAAAAAAAAAGGAACAGCGCTCTTTAGCTTGTTTCTTTATTCCAGGAGCAGAGTAATTTATGTACTCATTTAATTTTGTTCTGCCACAAACAAAACCACAGTATATAATGCAATCCTTGTTGCTGGAACGCGTATTGTTGGAAGGACATTGGAGAAGACATAAATGTCTCTGACACAAAAGAAGATCCCAGGTTTCAGAGACATCAGACAGATTGGAAAATATGGGGAGCTGGGTTAAATTTATGAGTGGTCCTTTGTTCTTTCCCTCAGAGTATGATGGTATAATCTTTTAAAACTACAGTAAGAGCCAAGTATCTGAGAGATGGGTACTTTAAAAACAAGCAGAGCACTATGAAAATATTTTGTCCTGTATTTTTGCGCACCGTTCATTTTGCTCCAGCAATGAAGGGAAAAAAACCCCCTCAAATAATTAGAAAACATTTGTGTTGGGAGGTGAGGTAGATAGTGTCTTCAGGGAAATACCTTCCAAAACAAGAGTATTATATTACACACGCAAACTGCAGGCACAACATGCTGGATTTGCATATATGTGCATACAGAGAGAGCCAAGGCTTCCCAGCCAGCCCCCCAAAGAGCCGTATTTCATCCTTGCGAGGGCATCCGGCAGCTGGATCCCACAGCTTCTGAAAAGTCGAGGAAAAACCCAACCCTCACATCTCGCTGAGCAAAAAAAAAAAAAAAAAAAAGAAGCCCCCAACATGTGAATGAACTCAAGTCAGCTGTGGGTAATTGGCTCAGTTATCTCTACTGTCACTGTCTCATCTGCCAACAGCGAGAGGTTGATAAGCCCTGGAGGTGACTGAGGTGGGGAACAGCCCCAGCACAGCTCCGCTGTTCCTTTCCCTCCCAGCCAAGCAAGTCCTTCTCCTGCCTCAGTTTCCCAACTGAACGAAGGAGACCAACACAACACTGCCTCCCACGTTAGGATTTTGAGGGGAAAAGGTGTCACTACTGCACTGTCAGTGAACACCACCTCTGTTTGTCATTAGTTTGGAAAACAATTTTATTTTCGTTGTTGGAAACACCAAATGAAAGGAAAAAAAAAAACCATGGGGAAAAAACCCTAGCCCACCTTTTTCATGATATGGCATGAATTGTGTGTGTCACACTGATAGGTTATGCCTGTGTACAGCAGAGGAGGTTGGAGCTGGCCTCTGGGAGAAGTTGAGATGTGTTTTTAAGCACTGTTATGTTGCAAAATGGTGATGCAATTGCTGCTTTCATCTGGTGGCAGAGCTGTAGGCAGCATCTTCCCTCCATCCTTTCTCACCAGTGGGGCTGAGATTTTCTTAAGTAATGAGAAATTTTGCAATGGACTCTGTTACTGGAGAGGTGGGACACTGAAAAAAGAAGTGATTTTTATTTAAAAAATAGAACTTAAACGACTGGAAGAAAATTAGCTCCAGGGAGACGAAATTGAAATAAACCCTTTTCTTTTGGGTTAAACTTGGGTGTATTGTATGATGTAAAGCCTGATCTCATGCTGACTTCAGGGACTTTGCAGGCAGCTCCAAAGTCTAGAGTTGGTCTTTCCAAATTATTAATAAAAGTAAAAAAAAAAAAAAAAAAAATTGCTTATATAAAATAAAGAATAACTCATTTTTCACTAAGTGTTTGGAGTATTTTTTGGTAAGAACATGCCAAATTGTCAGAAGCTTAATTTTTTTTAAGAATTTATCTGTGTTGAGACAACTGCCATTGGCAAAAGCTAATTCCACCTACTGATGGAATTTTGTGTCAAAGTAGGAAAAAAAAAAAGGCAAGAAAGGGAGAAGACACATCCCCAACAACCTTATCAGCTTGGAACAGGACAGAGCCACACTCAGGCTTCTGTGCCAATAAAAAATTAATTATTCATACAAGTTCTTATGGAGAACAGAGGAAGACCAAGCTCTGGGTGACCAAGAGCCTCCTCAGCGCCAGTGAGGTGGGAAGGTGGCTGGGCCAGCAGGTTGCTGGGAGGTGCAATGGGCATTCCAGGAGCTCCCTTGAGCCAGAGGTGCTTGAGGTGCTGGAAAGGGGAATGGGGTGCATGGTTCAGTCAGTTTGGCTTCGTCCCAGGACGGTGCAGCATCTTCTGCAGGATGTGAAAACCTGACTGACCTGACTCATTTCACAGGGTATTGGCCAGTCTTATGGTTTGAGATCAGATTTTGGCCCAAAGAAAAGGAGAAATCAATTTAAAAAATGCTCCAATCAAGCCAATAATCCGCATTTTTAGTTTTTTATTATTGGAAATATTTATATTACAGTAGCTTGGTATTTTAGAAGGCTATAAATGCATTTTTATATAATCAGCATTTTTAAAAGTCTATAAACATCCACTATGTTTGCCTAATGCACTATAAAAACTTCCAAAGGAGCTGTTATTATCCAACTTGTCACCTCACACAGGCTCCGAGGAGGAATTTTTTTTTTCTTGTCTGCTGTTAATAAAATGAAGCAAACCATTAACAGCTTTGGAGCTGAAGGGAGAAGCAAAGGGGCTTGTAATCTTGGACTCCAAAGGAAACGTCTGCAGCTTTGCTCCTCACCTCTTTGAGATTCCCAACACGCAACAACAATTTTAAACAGACAAAATCAGTTTAGGTTACATAAATTCAAAAGCCCGAGCCTGGTTCTTTTAAAGTAACATCTTACATTTTGTTTGGAGTGTTGCAATCTCTCACATATCACTTTGAACTGGCTCAGTTTTACAGGCTGCCATGCAGCTTCCTCGGGTTTCTTCGTTTAGAGGAGTTTTAATGCAGAATTATTATGTGCACACATGAATATATTATTAGGCATATGTGTATATATGTATGCAAATATATATATATATATATAAATACATATATATAAAGCCTGTCTGACGGTGGTGGTTGTACATCCAGGCCCCAGCACTCCCTGCAACCCAAACTCCCAGCATTATCAGCCCATGGAACAAGCCCCAAACCAAGTCCTGATCAAGAGATGCCACATACTTTGGAGAGAACACAGATATTTTAGTCCTATTAGGAGCTCAAGGGTGAGCGTGGTTTTTAAAGCAATTAGTGAAGAGAAGAAATCTGTGTGCAAAAACCAGGTTTGTGTTTTAAACAATTTCTTAATTCACATCCCAAAGATTTGCTGTTGGTTCATATCCCTTTATAGTTTGCTCCTGTTCCCAACATATCTTGGTGTCGGGATGGATTCTCAACCCCAGGGAACCTGTCAGGGACGTGATAACAGCTCAGTCCAAAGAAGGGCATGGTTGTGCCTCTAAGAGTGAGTGGTTCTTAGGAGCTCCCCTGTGGCCAGGGCAGGGTCCTTTGTGATTTCAGATGCGCCCCAAAACAGCACTAGAACCTGTTGCTCCTGGCACTTGGGTTCTCAAAAGCCCCAGGTGCTTCCCAGGGAGTACCAAGCAATGTTCCCCTGTGCTGGCTGGGCTGGAATTTCGGGTAAAGGCCTTCCTGGGGTGATCCTGAGGTGAGTCAGGGTGGAGAAGGGCTTCCATGGCTTCAGTTATTGAGAGGGCATGGGCTGGGAAAGCACTGATGGCCCTAACTGATGTCCAGGGAGAAGCAGCTTGGACATCCCTGCAACAATGGGAAAAGGGAGGAGAAAAACCCAGCAGTGGTTTATGTCATTGTGGAGACATTTCCAGCTGTGCCATGGGGAAATGAGCTGGGGGTGCAGAGGGAAAAACAGTGGTCACAGGGACCATGTTGGGGCAGAGGAATGGGGAGAAGGTCTGCTACAATTTCTGTCCTCACTGTCAGTCCCATGAGGGGCGGCAGGTTTGGTTCCTGGAGTCAGACAGAGCTGCCTGAGGGCTGCTCTCTGTTGTGGTCACTGCAGAGATGACTCTGCCACCACAGGGACAGCAGACTTTGTGGTTTGGCTGCCACACACCTGTCTGGGGCTGTCCAAATGGTGACAACGTGGAACAGCCTGTCCTTGGGAGTGGGGGGCAGCCGAGGGGAATCCAGGTTCCCAGCACAGGCTCAGGCTGAGACAGAGAAAAACCAAAGCAGCTCAGGACAGAGAACGGAAATGTCACCCATGGAGGCTATTTCTGGCTTTGTCCTGGGAGCTGGGCACCTCCAGGAGCACAGGGAAGCACCTCTGGGACCTCCTGGGAGCCCTTCCTGCCTCGTGGCACTATGAGGTGGTTCCTGCAGGCATTTCCCGCCCTGACAGGTCTTGCTATCAGCTCCCAACAAGTCTAACAGCCTCAGACGAGTTTCCTGGCACTCTCACATGGATGTCCTAAGTGGAGGGATCACAGTGCCAGGTCTCTGCGGGTGGCTGTCCCTGTCACACACCACTCCACATCCATGGATTGCTGATAGGAACAGAGGGTGTTGGGCACCTCACCAGGCTCATGCAAACTTCCCAGCCCAGATCCACATCCAGCCACCACCACTCAAGCATCCACTGCCAGGTGCTGATCCTGCCCCGATCCCCCAAAGCCACCCATAGCACTGGCCTGTCAGCAGCATGAGGCGGCCTTGGGTTCTGAGATATCATGGTCCTTCTGGGGAGCCTCAGTGAGGTGTAGAGACCCAGAGGGAGCTTGGCAGGGAGGGACACGGGACTGGGGTGTGCTCCAGAATGGGGGTCTGCTGCAAACAAGCAGGACAGGTTGGCTGAGTGCAGACATTTCCATGTCTGTCATCATTTTCCTGTTCTCCCCAGGTGATGTCCCTGAACATCTTCACTTTGAAGCTGGGTGTAGCTCAAGTTTCTGGAGATGTTCACCAGCTTCTCTGGGCACAAGCCAAGGGCAGTGCCTGCACTGCCAAAATCTCCCCTCCTTTCTGTACCGCTGGATGAAACTTTGGAGGTTGGGAAGACCCTGTGGCCTCATAACCCAGGAGACACTGCTGTGCTGGTGATCCACATTAACCCACCCTGCCAGGGGCGTTTCCCTGCCTGGCAATGAGGCTCCCCTGTGCTCTCCATGTAGGGCAGAAAGTCCAACACCTTCCCAGCCTTCAGCACCTCCGGAGATGCAGGAGGACAGACACGACCAGACAATGAGGTGCCCAGGACATTGTGGTGAAGGACTTGGCCCCAGCATGAGGTTTTTGAAACGCAGTTCTTCCTTCTGTACGGTGAAAATCAGGACCTTTTGAAGCTTCCTCTCCACCTTTTCACCTGGAAAGCTTTCTACCATGGAGGATGAAATACAAATGAAAGAAAGAAAAGGAGAAGAAAAGAGCCAAAGCAGGAGACAGCCGAAGGTTTTCTGGCACGGACAAGGTCCCCGCTCTGTGTCTCTCCACGCTGGCACTTACCAAACATAGCCGGGGCCCCGCGAAACCTCGGGCCGGCACAGAGTAGTAAGATGAGCTCCCTCTTTATTTGGCCTAGCTAAAAATAGCAGAGGGGGAAAAAAAAAAGGCAGAGTCAGGACCCTGCAGGACCAGTAGTCAATGGGCTGCGAGGAGCGATTGAACTCCAAGCCCTGCTCGGCAGGCTCCAGCTGACGGGCTATTTTTTGCCGTGGTTGACTAAATATGGTCAGGGAGGGAAGAGCAGGAGCAGGGGCCGCTCGCCCGGGGGTGCGTGTTTGGGATGCTTCGTTGGGTATATAAGCACTGGAAAGGTGGACTCGCGTCCTGACCAGAGCTCCCCCCTCCCTCCGCCANTTTTCTCTCCAAGTGAGGACTAATCCCATCCCTGGGCCTGCTCTCTGTTCCCTTCCTGCATTAGAGATTGGCTATAAGGAGAAGGCTGACGGCTGCAGCATGAAGCGCATTATTACCTTGTGATTCCATGACCCTCCTCTATGCATCCCTAACTCTTG
>WBMY01002313.1:264048-329310 GCA_013397315.1 Donacobius atricapilla | reverse complement strand
CCCTCTCTCTTCTCCTCCCTGTCTTGCCTATAACCGCTACCAGCACAGCTTGGTTTAAACACTTTTCCTGGCCAATGCAGGACTGAGTGCCCATCCAACTTACCCGGGGACTTAAATGTGTGCTTCTGCATCCGGCAAATGTATGTGTGTGTGTGGCTGTGCGGGGATGTGCTGGATGTGTGTTTAATCTGTGGATCGCTTAGGAAACCTCACCCCCCCTCTTTCTTTTTTTTTTTTTTTTTTTTTTTTTTTTTTGCCGTGGCATACCCTCCTTTTAAAAAAAAAAAAAAAAAAAAAAAAAACAAACACACAATNACTAACAAACTGCAGAGCAAGCAGTGCACTAGAATAATCTGAACTGAAATGTTAGAACTTTGACATGCAACCATTCTGCAAGGTTAAACCGGCCTTTAAATGCCTAATTCAGACACAGGCTGGCTAATGACACCTGGGGGGATTGGAGCTTTATTTATTTATTTATTTGCAACAAACTAGTGCTATGAGCTGATGTCAGGCAGAGCAAAAGGGTGAAATGTGGTTAAACTTAGCCTAACTTGCAATGATCTCAATGCTGTGGTGATTAACTGTTAAAATGCCGAGAAATGAGTATTAATTACAGGCGCGTGGTTTGTGGACGATCAGAAAGGGAATATGGGGAGGAGGCGGAGAAGTTAGGTTTCCCTGCAAGGGTTTGGAATTCAGGTTACATGAAGTGTAGCATCAATTGACTGTTATTGCTTCTGCAACTCAGAGTTGACTGTGGTTCATTATATTTTATATGATAGTGGTGGTACCTATCACATGAATATATAGACACCAGTTTGGTGAGGTGGATACTGTGGAGCACACACACACACTCACGCAGATTTAGGTACGTTTTATAGCATGCATATGGATATTTTATACACATCTTTATGCATAGGTATATAAATGCTATACCCAAGCAGGTGTAATGTATCACCCAGACACAGCCCATCTCCAGGCTGTGTGGGGGGTGTGCACACAGGTATATGTGTGCCTGTGCCCGAGGGAGTGTGCACTGTGTAATTGTATAGGCAGAAATCCGTGATTTGTGCTGTCAGTTTAATTGCTGGGTTCCTCTCGAGCAGATGGTTGTGTCTGTGGCTCCCAGGGTCTGAGCCCAGACTCTCTGCCATGGGCTGTGCTGGGATGAGTGCCTGCCTCCAGCTCGGCCCCACTGGTGTCTCCCTTCTCCAGTGCCCAGCCCTACACAGGGGCTGACTTCAAAGCCCCCAAAGGTTTGTGCTGCACAGCTTCAGTTTGACTTTGCCACTTGGACCTGAGCAGCACCCTGAGCCAGAGGCAGAGCAGAGATATAATATACAGCATGTTGATTTCCATCCCTCTCACCCCGCTCCTTCCCCTTTTGCCTTCAGGCAATACCTCAGGCTCTTCCCTCCCCTTTTATTTGCCCCTTGGCCTCTGCATGATCCAGGACTCCATCCATTTTTCTCTCCAGAGCAGCCACAGTTTTATTGCGCATGTTTTTCTGCCAAGAGCAAGCGTAGGAGCTCAGCAAGCCCAAGTGGGTTGAGGATGGTGGCTGATGTTCACCCACCACCACTCTACTCCTGGTGGTGGCAGGAGGATGGGATCCACAGGGTGCCTCTGATGTTACATTAAAGGCACCATCACGGCCATTTGTCTGCTCCTCCACCAGAAGGCACAACTCTGGAAAGCACAAGATTCCACCCAGAGCCTCAAAGCAAATTTAAATCGCCACGATGAACTCTGCTGCTGTGGTTGTGCCATTGTCTTCAGTTCTAGCAAGGATTTGAAAGGTCATTTTTTTAAAGCTCTTACACAGGGCTCACTTTAGGTGGCTGGCAGCTGCTGTCCTGCTGGTCTGCAGAAGTTGGGGGCTGTTTAGGACAGCCCGTGTCAAATGCATTGGAGGACATCAAATTGGGTACAAGGTGCAGATGTGTAACAGCCCAGGAAGTCCAGTAGCTGTCCTACTGCTGTCAGTCTGGAGGAAATTCAATACCATGGAGTTCTTGGCTGTGCAACACTCCACCTCTACCACCACTTTGTCTTGGTTGTTTGTTTGGGGTTCTTTTTGAATCTGAATCACTCAGACCTTCCCTCACACTCTTCAGCTCTCCCTTTGCTTTAATTTCACTGCAGTCATGCATTACACCAGTGCCACAGCTCCATCTCTCTTCCCCTTAATCCAAACTAAAGGTTGAAATTTGCCTTTAAATGAGACAAAAATAATGATAGTTAAAAGGGCCAACAAACTGAGGGAATGAGGGAGGAGCTGCACAGAGCCAGGACCGAGGTGTGTGTCGGTGTTGCTTGAGGGGTGTGAAGCGATTTTGGGGTTTAGGGCTCAGCACAGCGGATTTACACCCGGGCTCCATGCGGCCTTCGCTTTTCAGTGGTGCTGGAAGTCAGTGGGGCGCAGGGAAATATTTGCTCCCCAGCTGGCAGCGACATTTCAAAAAGCAGCGAGAAGCATCGATGCGATTAGGTATTCCAAAGCGCTTAGTTCGCCACTTGCTAAGTTTACTTAAACCCTCTTTAAAGGGTTCATTAGGAGACTGTGAGGAACGGTAAAATTCATTAGCACGGAGGCGGCCATTGCACATTAGCCCGTAAATGGGAATCGAGCGGCGGGCGCAGGTGAGGAGGCACCGTGCCCGCCCTGCTGAGCGAGCAGGCAGCGCCCGCCGTGACCTCCGCCGCGCTCCTGCCTAAATCCTGCCCATTATAGTCTCCCATTCAGCCCGGGCGGCGAGCGCAGCCCTGCCACTCGGCCCACATTGTTCGGGGAGCTTTAAAGCTCAGCGCGGCTGCGAGGGAGGCGAGGGAGAGGGGCCGAGCTGCGTGCGGGACCGAGCCTGGCCGGGACCGAGCCTGGCCGGGGCGCAGCGCGGGGCGCGCAGCCCGCGGGGGATGCGGGAGGAACTCGCCAGGGCTTTGGCCCGAGCTCCCAGCGGCTCGCTTTGCCTGCCTTTTATGTCTGCAGGTCTTCCCGAAGCCCCTTAGCTGGCGTGGAGCTCAACCGGATGAGTTATTAGAAGCAATTTTTTAATTTTTTTTTTTTTAATGCCCTGAACACGCCAAAAGGCATGTGCTGTCTTTTGCGGGGTTGCTTATCTGCGGGGTAGTGTCTCTCTCCCAGTGATCAGCAGAGGAAAAATCATTGGATTCACTAGGTAAGATGCTTTCTTCTTCCTATGCTTTAATCTCTACTTACTGATAAAGCAATCGCGTGTCTGGGGCTGATGAGTTCTCTTACTCTGGCGAATGGAGCAGTCCTTCCCGGTGGTGGTTTGTAAATCAGTAGCTGGCCATTCGATTCTTGGCTTTCTGAAAACAAATTGGGTTTTTGTTTCCAAATTGTAGGATGGAGGCAATTGGGAATTGATATATATTTAACTTTCTCCCACATGGCTTTGTGTGAAATGAAACCTGTATGGGTATACAGCAAAGGCTTTCCCCTGAACCACATTTTGGTCTTTTTTAAATGCTAGAAGTTTAGGATTTAGAATGAAACACCTACTTTTTAGGTGGAGTGGGAGGCTGGCTTTTACTCCGTGCCATTTACGTTTCAAAGAGCCCCTGCCAGGGCATCCACTGGACCTCTGCTGCTTTGTGTCCAGTGAATTATGCAGTTCCCCTTCCCAAAATCCATCATCTGCCGAGGGCTCAGCCCAGCATTACCGGCAGGGATGGGGAGCTGGGGTGTGTGTCTGTCTGCACATGGGCTGGGCAGGAGGAAAGTCTGCTGGTTTGAACTGAGCCGTAACTCACTCTCAGGATGTAAATTGTAAATCAGCGTTATTTTTCCTCCTGTGACCATATAAATGCGCATATTGAAACTACCTGCTTGAGAGACATACTTCTTTATATGCCCATATGAACCTGGCAAGCTATGGAATGTAAAGAAGTATGTATTTCAGGTGGGAATCCTTCTCAGAGGAGCAATGTGTGACCCCGGGCAAGGCGGGGGAGAAAGACAGACAGATTATTTTATATTATTATTTTTTTTTTAACTGCCTGACCCGACAGACTGACTGGGGAGTCAATTGATGATCTTGTTCCAGCGCGTGTATTGTTCTGTCACTTTGCCTGTGTCAGCAGGTGGAAATGCTCATCAGGACATTAAATATTCAATATGCTGACTGCGGCATGGGCTTTGAAAGGCGATGCCAGAGGAAAGCTGGCTGTCCGCTCCTGGGTTTTAACAGGGATGCAGGCCAATCGCTCCCTTTTCCTGCTTCCCCATCCACCTTTTTTACCCCCAAAATAAGGCTGGGTAGCAAACAAAGCTGGCTGATCTTTAAATCTAGGAACAACAAAAGGAGATGCAGGGTGGGGGGAGAAGAAGAGAGAGGAAAAGGAGACAACAGTTGTGACTAGGGTGTGCAGCGTTTTAGCTTTAAATTAGTGTGCAAATTCCGCTTTTTGAATCTTTCCCACATTAAAACTTTTTGTGCTTAAAACTGGTGAGAAGGAGACCGTCCTTGTCAGTGTGGTGAGCCATCGAGTCAGCGGATCACAGCTAAAGCAGAGGAGTGCCCTGAATATAGGGGTCTTATTTTCCCAAATGAAAATCAGAAAATTGGACCCTTTAATAATGGGAGCCTTTTCCTTTGTAACATTTTCCAATGTAAAATAGTTGGCCATTTTTCCAGGATCCTACAATAATGTGGCAAGATAAAAGAAATTTCTTTTAAGGACATGTTTAATGTTCTGCCTAGGCGGGAGTCACCTCCAAGGGTTTAAAGCTTTCAGCCCCAAATTTCCTCATGTTTCTGTGAAGTTCCAATGATGTGCAAAGCTGAACTCCTCAAGAAGCCGCTCCCAGTTTCCCAAACTCCAGTTTCCATCTCTGTGGTGCCGCTGAGGGCAGCATTTTGCTTTTGAGTGACTTCCTTGCAATCGCAGCCCCATCTTCGCCTTGCTCACGGGCTCCTCAGGCGTCCTTTGGTAGCTGTGGTACCAGGACATGTCGTGCAGAGGTTAATCAAGTCTTTCCCATGGCAGCATCCTCCCCCAGGCATGGGGAACAGGCGAGGCTCTGAGTTTGGATTTTGGGGAGTCTTTATCTGTCTCTGTTCACGGTGAGCGCCGTCATCACTTGTTCCAGGTATGCCAAGGGGGACTGAACTGTAAGCAGGTGCTCGTGAGTAGTGGGTGGGAAAAGGCAAGTTCAACTGCTGGGGAGATTTCCTACTTGTTGGATTTGTGGGGTTTATCGAGGTGCTCGTTGTTGTTGTTTAAATTAAATACCACGGCTGACGGAGGCGTGGGCAGTGCTGAGCCCCTTCCCAGCAGAGGAGGAGCTTTTGCTTTCTTTGCCAGGTGGCTTTGGGAAGGCCGGGTTTGCGCTGGAGGATGGCTGGTGTGCACATTATCCTCTTGGCTTTTTCAGATGCTCTGGTTGTGCTGGGCCCTGGAAAGCTGGGGCGTTCCCAGCTGGCTGCGGCGCAGTCCCTCAGGACCCGGCTGCAGGGATGCAGCCACCCCTGGGCTCAGCCCCATCAGCAGCCACCCTGCCTGGGGACAACCCTTGGCCCCCATGACTCCACAAGGATCCGTCCTGTGGGTGTCCAGCCCCATTTTGGGGTCAGACTTACATGTGAAACTGGTGGATGCTGGGAAACGAGCTGAACCCAGGCAGGAAGGCACTGGTCCCACGCAGGACCGCAATTCCGCTTCTTTGTAAATCAGCACTGTTACCTTGAGTCTCTGGATGAAAAATGAGGACAGTTCTCACCATTCTGAGTATAACATAACATTATATCTAATATATAACTTATATATGAAATTCCCCTCCTTTTCTTGCTGACCCTTTGTCCCGCTCCTTCTCATTTCCCTTCCCCTTCCTTTTTTCCTTTTTTTCCTTTTTTCCTTTTTTCCTTTTTTCCTTTTTTTCCTTTTCTTTTTTTTCTTTTTTTTTCCTTTTTTCCTTTCTTTTTCCTTTTTCCCTCTTTTTCCTTTTTTTCCTTTTTTCCTTTTTTTTTCCTTTTTCCCTCTTTTTCCTTTTTTCCTTTTTTCCTTTTTTCCTTTTTCCCTTTTTTCCCTTTTTTCCCTTTTTTTCCTTTTTTTCCTTTTATTCCTTTTTTCCCTTTTTTTCCTTTTCCCCCCTTTTCTATTTTTTTTCTTTTTTCTTCCCCCTCTGTCTGTTTTCTTCCCCTTCTCAGCACAGGTTACACTAAAACCCCTGTGCCAGTGCATGTTGCTCTTGCAAAGGTGTTCATGGTTTGATTTACAGCAGATACCTGCATTTGTAATGCAATTTTTATCTCCTTTCCCCCGCCTCTCTGAATTAATACGCTTGTTAATCACATGGAATTGCTAACTTTAGGAAGTCGCTAAGTGCTCAGATTTATTTTTTATGTAAATATTTTCAAAGGTATAATTCTGAGCGCTGTCTCGCAGCATGGCAGCGGAGGTAGCAGGGAAGGCTTTGCCATGGATGGTGTCACCTGGGCTTGGACGATGTTAAAAATGAAATAGGGTGGATGTGGCCCCCCAGGCGTCCTGGTAGCCCTGCTGTTGACACCAATGGAAGCAGGTGATGGCTGCAGGCCTTTGCCAACCACTTTGTGCCGTTCTTCTGCTCCATGGCAGCTCTTCATCTCATTTACACCTCCTTGGATTAAAACTGCGGCTGCTACATTGCGCTGGGCCTGCTCTATTTTACTGCTAAATTAAAGCCACTTCTCTTAAACTTTTTATAAGCTGGTGAGCATCTCCTGGCCTTGAGTGCCGTGGTGGGTGTGATACAAGGAGCACCCGTGCTGGACCTGCAGCGCTGGGATGCTCAGGTGCGCCCATCCGTCCTACGAGCCGAGGACTGTGCAGCGCCAGGCACAGAAACAGGAGCTCTGAGAATTGTAAAAGCCATAAATCCAGTGGACCAAATTAGTTAAATTTTTCTATTCTATGCCTCACAAAATCCAGCCGTTCTGGAGATGAATTCCCCGCATGTAAGCGGAACTACCAGCAGGTATAAGATGGATATTTTGCACGTGCACACGAGAGCACAGGGACAAATTTGCGCCAGGCAGTTTTCCCTGGCGGGTTTTTCTTTTTTCTGTACTTTTGAGTGTTTGTTACATTGATGATCCATTATTACAGTTGTTACTATTACTTAATGTTGGAAGACAGGTGGTCCCATAAATTCTAGCACCCTCTATTTTTTTTTTTTTTTTAAGGGGGGGCATGTTTGCAATTCAAGTTTAATAGTGCATTCATCAAGAGCAATAAAGCATTTTATTGCACAAGTATTTCAAGGGATGTGCTGGCCCTGGTAAAAGCATTAGTAAAGGGGTGCATCAGCAATCTCATTTAAAACTGTCGACCCAACGTGAAAAATGTTGCGTTGAAGAATAAACTGCTATTAAGCATGATTAGATTGACCTGCAGGACAGATATTTTAGCTGCAGCAGCACAAGTCGATCAAAGTGAGCATCGCTTAGATTGCAAATTTTTTTTTTTTAATGCCCTAAATTAAAAATGAAAGAGCCTCAGAATATTTAGGACCAGAGTGTGACTTTGGGGGTGAGATTTGTGCATTCAATTCGAAGCAGTTTGGGAAAGTGGGGAAAGGGGGAAAAGGTATTAATTGCTGCCCCTTTAGCATACATTGAAAATATGTTACTCAGATCAACCAATCAAAAAAGAAATTGTGCTGACTCAGCACTCGGGCTAGTCTGCACGTCCGATTGCAGAAGAGATCAGCACTGCAGTGCAGTATCTTTCCCTGCCTTTGACACCAGCCTAGCTGGGCAGGGCTTCCCTTGTGTTTCCCAGGACTGGTTTAGGCCAAGAACAAGAGAAGGCCCTGAAGAGAGGAGGAGAGAGTCAAGGTTGCACGAGCCTCGAGCTGCTAACAATCCTTTTTAGTCAGGAAGAAAGAGCTTCCATGCTAGGTTTGCCCTGCCAGATGCAAGCGGCATGAATTGCTTGGGAATATATCTATTTTTAAAGACTTTCACCACATCTTGCACTTAGCAGTGACTGTGGGCGAGGGGGTGGTGTGTTCCTAGCAAGAGAAATATCCTCGCTCCTCAGCTCGGATCCCTCCCTGGAAAGCCCAGGGCTGATTTCAGTGCCGCACTGGCGGGTGCCTCCCAGAGAAGATGCTGGGTTAAACGTTTGCCGCGTGATGCTGAAGTTGCTCTTGACCTCAGCCAAGAGGGCAGCGATGCTGAGAGCTGCCTTCCCACTGGGATATGGGGGGTCACGCTGGGAGCAGCCCGGCGCTCCGTGGATGGGAGCCAAGAGAGGACATGGACTCCACTGCTGGCTCGCTGGGGTTGCAGACAAGTTGTGTAGCTCACCTGCCTCAGTTTCCCTCTGAGGCAAAGCAGGTTCTTGCTGAGGAGTTGTTGAAGCTGCGTTTGCACTGTGAGGCTGGAGGTGGAGGTGGCCAAGGCGAGCGGAGGCAACGACGTGAGGCCGAGATTGTTCTGCTTTGGTTGGCATCGGCTTGCACAGTTCTGCCCTTGTGTGTATTTGGAGAGATGGCACAGCCTGCCTGGACTGTGCCCCTCTGCCCTCGCGCTGTCTTGCAAAGACTCATCTGCGCTCCCCACACCTTGGAACAGGTGCAAGGTGTGAGGGGTGGAAGCTGGACCTCGCCCTTGAGCCCACGGCACCGTGGGTGCCTGGGGGGTATCCTGGTGGGATGGGCTATGCCAGGCTTAACCAGCTGTAGATGCCCAGCCCTGAGCACCTTGGCGGGCACCTACAGGTGGAGCAGTGTCCCTGTGGGCTGCTGTCTCCTGACTACTGCAGCACCCTGTGATGCTGTTGAGGTGTTTGTGCTTGCAGTGTGTAAGCAGCGCCGGCGAGCATCCCTGGGTTAGTCTGTATTTTTCCAGAGCAGTCTGTACGGAGGAGCAGCGCTGGTGGATGACCCCCTTGTGTGCAAGGGGAAGGCTTTCAGACACAGATATGTCTTGACTAAAACAGGATTTGATAGTCAAAGGTTTTAGCAGTTGGAACAGTTGCTGGTGGTGCTCAGGAGGCTCAAGGGAAGCAGGCGACTGACATCTCCAACAGATGCAGGGTTTTCCTTTTTTTTTTCCCTTTTCCTTTTTTTTTTCTCCTGAAGCACAGAGCTGTGCCTGTAAATGCCTCACCATGCCCAGATATGGCCTGTGCTGGGACCTGTGCCGCTATCTAAAATCGCCCTGGGCAGACTGATGAGCCTGGGGGAACTGGGGAACAACTGCTATAAATAGTGCTCATTCTCAGCTGCCCTTCTGGGGGGACAGGATTAGGTGGCATCTGGGCAGCCAGGAGGCGTGGGACTCGTGACCACCAACCGCAGAAGTGACCCAGCAGCTGTAAGGGCAGGAGCCATCCCTGCAAAGACCTTACATAGGCAAGTCAACCCTGGCATTTGGGGAGTCGGATAAAGCCACGGGAGCAGGAATCCGGTGACCTAAGAGCAATCGAGAATAAAGTTCACCGCAACGGCCGGGACGGCGCTTCCAATCTGAGCTGTGACCTGGCACTGGAGACAGGACTTGGCTTTTGGCTTCTTGAGCTGTTTGGTGGGAGCAAAGGAAGGTGTCAGGAGGGAGATGGTGACCCGGGAAGCAAAGTGTCACAAGGAGCTGCTGAGATGAAAAGATTGGTGTTCCCTGCTGGGAGGCTGCGGGTTAATTTGCTTGTTAATTTCCTGGCAGCGTGACTATTGGAAGCTCTGATTTAATATTTGTGTTTACTTCGGGTAAACAAATTAACAAAAACATCCCAAGTCTTAATAATTTAAGACACCAACTTGATTGAAGCTAGCAGAAAGTAATGAATCTCATGAGGTCATTTCACTCCCAACCTGACAGGAGGTGGGCAGTGCCTGGAGCTCGTAGCCATGGGGATGTAGGGTAACCGGTCCCTAAAAGTGAGGGGTGCTTGTAGCTATGGACTGCAGGGAAGTGAAACAGCTTCTGAAAGGGCAGAGGAAAAGGACTGTGCTGTGCTTGAATTAAGCTCAGCCTTGAGTAATTGAAGGGGAAAGATGGCGCAGGGAGTGGGGCAGGTTTGGCCAAAGAGAGGAGGTGGCTGTGCAGGTCATACCTGCAGGATGTCCTGAAATGTGTGCAGTGGGAGACTGGGGATAAAATCATGGAGCAACACTGCAGCTCGTCCTGGAGCAGGTCTGTGAGATGGGGGCTGGAATGTGCAGGCAGGGTGAGATGGGTATTTATGTCCAGGCTTTGCCCCTTCTGTCCCTCACGGTGTCAGGGCTGTGCTGTGCCACTTAACTTCTTTAAATTAAGCCAGCTTTGTCCTAAAGCCTTGTCTTTGAGACAATAAGATGCACCCGCTAAAAATCTATTGTGCCATTTTTGCAAAGCCCAGCAAAAGTCGCCCGTGTGCCGTCCCCTCCCTGTCCTCCACGCTCATTTGGCCTATTTGAAACTGAATTTATTCCTGGGAAGGTCCCCATCAATTTGCCTTGCTCTTTTGTTGACAAGTTTATTAAAAACCTGGGCAACTACATATTAAACTTTTATCAGTGTCGAGGAAGAATACGTCCTTTGAGCGGCCACAAAAGTTATGGATTGGGGCTTAATGTTTCTTGTTCCACCATTTGGCTGAGTCAGCGTAACAAATAAAAGCTGCCACTTCCTTTTTTTTTTTTCCCTTTCTTGAGAGACAGTTCTCTTAACAGTGTAAGTAACTGTGTCCAGTAATGCAAAAAAGGTTTCAGGTCTGCGTAAACATGAGGGGTTTTGTTCCTCTTTGTGACCATAAGTCTTCAACAATATGAATAACTAATTTAGAATAAAAAAATATGAACCCTGGAGAAAGTTATTGCTGCTTAGCTCTGAACTAATAGTTTTGGTAAAATGGCTGTTACTTTATAGAGTTTATATTTAAAAAAATTCTGCAAATTAATAATTGTTGTACTTCAAGTGATGTGTTTTCATCCAGTGTGAGGGCAGGAAGGGGTTGGAGCAATGTTTGGTTGGGGATGTCCCTTGGCACCGCTGCAATAGGGGATCTTCGCTCTTTTTCTTTAGTCATAAGATGAAACAAAGAGGAGGCCAATATGTTGCACCAAAGATGTTAAAAATAAAGCGTTAGAATTGCATAACCTAGTTCCCATTTCGCCATGCAGCTGAGTTTTTAGGAGTTGAAAGAAGCCTGAGAAATAATTGGTGGGAAGGACTTTAAACTGGTATAACAACAGTCAGGCAGGGGGAAAAAAGTGAGCATTGGTGAGACTAAGCCACAATTCTTAAACTCTGCTAGGCAAATAAATAAATAACACAGCATCTTTCTCTGCCTGTCACCATGTCCAAGGATTTTTTAGTTCTTTAACAGGTTTGCTGGCATAATTTGTCAAGTCCAACAGGGAGGTTTCCGTGTGACAGCCGATTGTTTTTCACCAGGCACAGCGGTGCACCAGAGCCGTCCTGCTGGCTCGGAGCAGCTCCATAATTAGACAAGAGTTAACATTCCTGTGTGAGGTGGCTCATCCCTCCTGCCCAGGGCATGGCACGGCCCATCAGGGCCCATCCCAAGCCGTGCCCATGGCCGGCGGGGAGCGTTCCGGACAAATCCCTCTGCCTCCAGGAGTTTATCTGCATCACCATTTGCACCAATTATAACTAATTGGACACATATTGCATTTTCATAGAATCTAATTTTCTATTGATTTTAACGGGTCTGCTGGTGTTTTGTACTATTAAGTGGTATCTTGTATCAGTTGCTGTTTAAAAACGCTGAGTGCACTCCCCTGTACGGGATTATGCAGTCAGCACATGTTTTAAAACCTGTTTAATTGTTAGGTCCATAAAATGCACAAACTGTATGAGGGAACGGCTTTGTTCTCTTTCGAGAGTGTGAGTAGCAAAACAAAAAAATCCAACTCCACAACTATTTCCACAGCCGGTTTCAGGAGGTGCAGCTCCCAGAGACCTGCTCAGAGTCTTGTGCTTCGGGAAAAGAGCTTTGGAGGGACCATCTTGATCCCACGTGGAGCCAGCTCCCTCCAGGTAATGATGCTCTGCATTGTCGGAACAGAGCAGGTCCGTGCTTGACTGTTATCTTTACAGGAGGCCTAGGACCAAAATTTGGGTTAAGACAGGGATAAGGTCACTTTAGATGCTCTGTATAACCAAGGAATAAGGTGGTAAATGTAGGGTTTGGGGCTTTATTCCCTGTCATGGATATTGCCGTGTACCTTGGCAATACACCCAAATAAAACTAGATTATCAAATTAGCCATTTCATTTCAGCAAGTACTCATTGAAGCAGGGTGAAAGCAACAGTCCTTTGGTCAGCACCATTTAAAGAAGAGAAGATCTAAAGGAGAGATTTAGAAGAGGAAGGGAGAGGTGGCCTGGCAAAGAGCATTCCCAGCAATGCATGGGGATGGCTGGCTCAGGGATACTGGATAACAGCAATAATGGTGGAGAAAGCAGATTAAAGGAGATGGAAATAATGTTTGGGGGCAGCTGAGTTACCCTGGGGTGCTCCTGAGTTTTCTGTCAAGTTGCTGCCTTTGCTGCTCATTAGCAAGAACCACGTTGTGTTTGTTGGAGACAGGTGAGTTCATGAGGGTGTATAAATTAAACAGACACTTTATTAAGTTCAGGTAATAGTTTTGGTTTGAAAGACTGAGTGGCTACTGCAATGTCAGCAACTGCCTTAGTGCACAAAGGAACTGAATGCTTTTTAATTAAGTCAAATAAAATCCAAGCAGAAGGCTCTTGAGCCTTGTCTGGAGTCTACTTTTTGGGTTGAACATCTTTAATTTTAGAAATGTTAATAAAACACAGTCTACTTTTTCCCTGTAATAATATAAGTTCAATTAATATTTGATGTCTGCAAGGAAAAGGATAAAAGCAGCAAGCTTGTATTTTCTGGTTTACAAATGGCACGTTGGGCAGAAGCCTGCGACTGTGGCATTGATTTAAACATCCTCACAAAGACACCATGCAATAAAGTTGAATCATCTGCAGTATAAGTATGGCTGTTTGGGGAAAAAAATAGCAATGTGAGAGAGTAGACATTTTCCTGAATTATCTAAAGCCACTTCATTTTGAGGAAATTTCCTCCAATTTAGTAATGTTTGGATGGAAATCAAATAACACATTAGCTTTGGGAAAGGGGAAAAAAAACCTTCCAAAGCTAATTACAAAGGGAATGTGCACTTCATTAAGATAAAGCTGTAGGAAATCAATGTTCTGTATTGTTGTTTTTTCCTTTTGATTGGATTTTAGAATGATAAATTGTTCATGCATTTGATCTAAAAATGATTTGTTTATTCAGATGAAGAGCAACAGTACTTTGTCTCATTTGGCCTTTTAGCTTATAATGATAATGGCTTGGAGGGCTGCTCATTTCTCAAAAGTGTATTGGACTGGAATAGGCAGGAGATTTCTGGACTCAGAAGGATGGGCCCCATGCAAGGGTTCGTTGTAGGCTAATTCTATTGCATGTTGAATCTTCTGCTTCATTAGGAATATCGACAAATGCTGATAAATTCTTTGGCTTTTCTGTACTGTCTATAACATGTCTTTATTAGAATATTGAGGCTGAAGTGGAAAGATCTGCAAGAGAGGAGATTCTCGTGTTGGGTACTACTGATCCCGCTTGCCACAGCACTGGGGGCTTTTGCCCATTTTCCTGGACATAATCATGGACAGCGCAGCCAGCAGCCAGGCACAGGCACCACGCAGGGGTCACCAGAGAGGGAAAAGCCAGGCATGTGCTTGTTCTGCTGTTTTGGCTTTGCTTCGCCTCTAGCCCCTGGCTCTCACTCAGCATGCCTGTGGCTCTCCAGTGCCACCCCACAGCTCTGGAGGCTTTGCCCAGCTCAGGATGGCAGCAGCAGGGCCACGTGCAGGGAGGCACCAGCACCTGCTCCTTCCACACCTGTCCAATGCAAGACCCAGTTTAATGAGGAGGTGATTAGACCTGACTTTGCTTTGGACACAAACCTGGCCACACTGGTGTTGGGTGGTTGAGGTATTTTACCTGGTTTGGGGTGCTGTTGCAGGCTGCACTTGCAACATTGGCACAGGCAGGAAGGGAGAGCAGCACTGATCCCTTCCTGGCTGTTAGGATTGGCAAACTCTGCTGCCAGATCCTGCCTGTTGAATCTGGCAGTGCTCAGCAGGCAGAGGTGAGCCCTGTCCCTCCTATTTCATAGTGGAGGGGGCCCACAGGCATTTGGAAATGAGCACTGCGTCACTGGAGAGATCAGGGGCTTCAGCACAGCTCAGACCTCTGGCCACATCTGTAATCCATCTTGTTAGGGTGGCTGGTACAGCCCCAGAGCCCAGCCTGGCAGTGCCTGGGCTGGCAGAGACCTGGGCCCTCCCTGCTGGGAGGCTACAAGTCCCAGTGGGCTGCAGCCCTCTCCAGCTTTATAACGTGGGCTGCTCTTTCTCAGCTGCTGGGAAAGCCTCACCTCCAGAGAGACATCATTAGTTTTGATTAATGGCAACCAGAAGAGAAAACCTAATTTTCTAAAAAGGAAAACCTTACCCATAACTCACTGCAGAGAATTTAAACAAAATGTTATAGAACATCCACGCCGACTCACATTGATTTCAAATATGTTCCAAGGCACTCCCCAAAGCAAAGCAGGGGGGGGGCTCTGCTCCCCAGCAGAAGATGCTCAGTGTAACCCCACATCTCTCTCTCACAGTGCTGCTTTCAAAGGACTGACCCCAAACCAAGAGGGCTGAGACAGTGCACGTATCCCTGGGGAGCAGACGGTGTTTGAGGTGGTGATGCTCAGGCAGTTTGATGCACTCTATCCCAAAATCCATGCGCCCATCAGAGGTTAGCTCTGTACAGCCTCGGTCGCTAATGGCACTTCCACCTGTACCAAATCACCAGTAAATAATTACTTTCCTTTGCCTCCCATAAGTTACCAGAGGATGAATTTAATACTTCCAGGTCTTCACTGTCTAAGTTTCCATTTAGTTCCTTGGCTTGATTATCTCTTGAGAAGGTACCTAGAGATAAGTTGATTAAATTAATTGTAGAGCTCTTTTTGAAAAACTATTCTCTCTCCCTTTCTCTCTCCATCTCTCTCTCCATTTATTTATAGGCAGCTGAGAGTAACGGGTTTGGGCAGTTAAGTGATCTGCAGTGCTTACCGTGACAATGCGAAGCCTGTAATTCTTCAGGAGATAAAATGCTGGCCCACTTGCAATATTTCTGCATGCAGAGGTTCCAAGCACAGGTGCTTTTCCCTGGTATCATCTTGCAGCATGGTGGGCTGCGAGGGAGAAGGGGGAAAAGTCACCTTTGCCTTATGACGCATATAAATTCTTTAAATAGGTTATGCACATGGCAATGTGCAATATCTGCGCGTGGCTCCGGGTTAAGAAGGAAAGGCCTGACTTTATTGGCTCCCAGTGCAGAAATGATCGGAGCTGCTGTGATTTTTAAATTTGATTTACCGGGTTATTTTTAGCAGTGGGGTGTTCATGCTGCAGGGCTCTCCAGGAGAAATCAACACCCCAGTGCCGAGATGTGAACCGTCACAGGAGTGACTTGGACAGCAGTGGTGTAGCAGGGACTTGCTTCCCCCATTTGGGGACAAATTGCCAGATTATGAGGTTGCAAGAAAGAAAAACTTTTTTTTTTTCTTTTTTTTCTTCCTTTAATTCATCCCTTTTGTTTCCTTTCCACTACTTTCCTGTTGGTTTCTGGTGATGGCAAATACAACCATTGCTTGAGCAGGTCTTAAACCTCCTGAAAATGCTGATTTTTATGCCAGATGAGAAAACACAGGAGGCTTCACAGTAGGGAAGCAAAGTTTGCTAACCTCTAAAAAAAGACTTCAGGTGTTCCAGCCTTTTCCCTCCCATTTTTCAAGGAGAGCCCTGAGGGGAGAAGAGTTCTGCAGCCTGAGTTCCTTGGCTGTGGTCTGGGCTGGCTGTAGGAGACAACATCTCTGATGCTGCATGTTAGGTGTCACTTCAGACACCGAAACACAGGGCATGGGGGAGGACAGCATACCATAAAACACTGAAAGGAAAGGAGGCAGGAGGTGATAATTAAAGCATCTGGATGAAAACAATAGCCTTTACTTATGTCACACTGTAATAGCAACGTGGCTCTCAAAACAGACAGAGCCAAATAACAAGTTTAAAAATGCTTCAGGCTGATGGTTTCTGCTGCAGACTATTCCACTGCTGTTCAACCTGCCTCTTTAATTCAGACCCGCTCTTCAGCCGTAGCCTCTAAGAAGCTTAAATAAATCCTGGCTGCCTGAAAGTGAAGCCATTTGAACCAGTGCGGCATCAGGCAGCAAGTTCAGAAGAGGTCCAGGCAGCTGGGAAAGAAAAGACCCCGAGGAATTCTCTTCTCTGCTGCCACAGCCCATGAGGCCAAATGCTTTGCTAAAGCTGGTAAAATGGAACCAAATCAACTGTTCAATGGATTTGGTCCCCTTCAACCAGCTGTAGCTGTGCATTGATCTCTCAGATGCACCTTGGAGGATGAAACACTTGAACCCGACCAGGGCAGCTCAGGTAGAAGACAAATGGCCACTTGAACACTGCTGATAAGGAAATGATGATGATTGGCATCTACAGATCTATCACTCGGGCTCTAAACTGGTGGGCTGAGCCGGAGTCATTATGTGGTTGCCAGTCAATTCTGCCTAACGGAGACCACTCAAGATTGATAATCCCTATCACCCTCCTCCATTGATCTCAGCTGTAACCCAGTGTGTTCCCACTGCAAATGCTGTGCATTTTCATGTGTGTTTGCTCATGCCCACCCAGCAGCCCCGTGCCTCAATGTTTCATCTGCTGCAAGGAAGAATAAAGCTTTTGATCTGAAGTTCCCTCCTTGTGTTTTGTACCACGCGCCGAGATGCTCCTTCAGCAGCTCTAGTGAAGAAATGAGCTGTTACAGGGCTACCAGAGCTGGGAAGGAGTGGGGAATACTAACTACTTTCTCACTGCCCCAAACTGCAAATATCCACGGTCTGCAATAGCCAACAATATTTTTTTTGTTAATGAGATAAAAGCTGTGCTCCTAAAAAAGAGTTCTCTCTTTGACTTTGTTGACCTAAAAGACTTGTGAAGTCTCTACCCCAGTCTGGTCCTTATAAGCACTAATGTTATGCTAATGGAGTTAAAGAAAATCGCTCACTTTCCGGTGTAATAATGATTGGTGGGAAAGTAAGCTGGGCGTCATCCTTTCCTAGCCATCGTAAATCTATAGGACTCTCACAAGCTATGAATATTGCAGCTTTAATGAGCCATTTGGATGCAAAAGTCTGATGGGAGATTATTCATGTCTTTACTTCTTAACAACACCTGGCCTAAGTTAACCCCTGGCATGAGGGTATGCAGAGATTTGTCTCTTTTCACACGCTAGAAATTAGGTTTACTTCATTTCACATCCATGGTCCTTCAGGTACCGTTTAAGTGTTCTTACCAGGGCCAAGAGTATTCATGTGCTTCAAGATAAGGAGTCGTTTGATGGATCTGAGGCTTAACATGCATCTAATATTTATGTCACTGGGTATTTAAAAGGCAAAGACATGAGGAGCAATGTTACTGCAGGACTGCCTTTCATCAGCTAAAAGGAAAATAGTGCTTACTCCTTCCTGCTGGCTCATTTTTCTGTACTTTAACAGTGCCTAAACATCCATGTCGATATCCCACTGAAGTATACGTGTGGTTTTTTTCTCCGTATACTTCAGTCAGATCAGGCACGTTTTCCTTCTTGCCATCAACTGATTTCTTAGGAATATGTAAAAAATTTACACATTCTGTTTTTAAATTTATTTATCTTCACAACTGCAGCCTCTTTCTAAGCACCCAGTGATTCACCCAAAAGGACTTTGGTCTGGCCTGACAGGGGAATCGAGTGAATGCAAAATGCATTTGTTGATGTTTTTACCTGAAAACAGAGGAAAAGGAGCAGGTCCAACAAATCCCTGTTTTAGCATGGACCCAGTTTGCAGCTGTGGGTAGGGAGGGTGCTTGTTGCTTTCCAGTTGAAGCTTCACAGCACAGCTCTGCCCTTGGCAAAACCAAGTGGCCACCACCTCTGTAACTCCGAGCCACCTCTTGACACATTATCTGTCCTGGATGATTCTTGCTTTGTAGTAATCCAGGCTGGTTTCTGTGCACTACTCAATTCCAATTCCTAATTCCCATCTCAGAAACATCAAGCAAAAGGCATCTGCTGAGGCAGAAATGGCTGTCCACACAAACCACCTCAACGCTGTCACTGCCAGTCCTGAGGTTCCTGAACATCCTTGGGATGAAAGCACGAGGGAAGGGAAATCCTCAGCACAGTTCCTGATTGCTGGCAGTCTGGACTGTGAATGCTGTTGGGACTCTAGAGGAAAAGGTTGAGTAGAAACAGATGCTTCCAGCAGGTTGTGGCCTGGGTTTCCAAAATACCATGCTCCTCCCACCTGCTCCCAAAATCTGGGTTACTTTCTCTTGTTCACCAGGGCTGCATCCAATGTAAACAACACAATTATTAACATTCTTCCTTGGTAATGATAATTAAGTTACAAAAAAATGTCAAATGGGGATGCTGGAGGCATTGCAACTTGAACAAAACCAGGGAATGTTAATGAAATTTTTTTTCCCTAAGGAAGTTTAGTACCCCCAAAGCCACCTTGAATAGCAGGAAAGCTTCCAGTCCTCTGGAAGCAAGAGAAGATATGAATACACAGGGATCCCAAAAGTTGGGCCATGCATTTAAATGCTTAAATGTGGATCCCACCTTCAGGCACCCATGCTTGAAGATTTCTGGCTGTGTTTTTATTGCCCAATTATATCTTTATGGAATGAGAAATTCAGTTCACTTAGCATGGAATTTCTATAACAATACAGCCATTATGGTCTAGTCAAGGAAATATGAGACCCAAGAACAAGGCAGCAGGTAGACTTCAGGGGAGCTCTCTAGGGACTGATAATGTGTAGGAACAAACATAAGGCATGGGCCAAAACGTTGTAAATATCCTTCCTCGCAATTCGTGTTTCATCCCTGCTCACTCTCAGATCCTTCCTGAGGGAACAGCAGGGTTTGGAGCTCGCTGATATCTGCCCTTTGCAGCCGGGAGCTGCCCAGATCCTGAACTCATCCACGGTCTGAAAATTGGATCTGCTTCAGTCGATTTCCCATAAAGCACTGCTCTGAGTGGAAGTCTTACCACTGACTTTGAAAATTCCAGGATCAGGTCCTGGCTAAGTCATTAGAAACCTTTAGCCAACCATCCTTAACTACATCAAATCTAATTGTTTCCCATATCCTCCAAGAGGCTGCTCTGATGGCTCACCAGACACTGCTGGTTTCCTGGAAACCCTATTAGCTTCTCAAACAAGGCAATCCTGAGGACTCAGTCCTGCAAACCTTTTGTGCAAATATTAAATAACAGCGAATAATTAGCAAGAATAATCCTTTTTGCTTGACCCTCTTCTGTAATAAAGACCTTTGTCGGCGAATGCAAACGTTATTTTGAGGAGCAATTCATAATCTAGAGCTGCTGAACACATCAGCCTAAATACACTAAATACTCTAATATCCATATTTGTACAAGACTTAAGACAGACAAAAACAGGCACATTCTCTGTCCCAAAGACATGAAAGCATTCACCAACCAAGCATAGGAAGAAGAGGTGGAAAAGAGGTGGCAAAGAACACTTCTGCCTTTGATACATCTTCAAGTGTCTCAGGTGGTGTGATCACAGCAGCTGGATTCTGTCCACGGAGTTTTTTTTCTGTGCGTCCTTTCCCTTCACCTGTTTTTCTTTTATTTATTTGTTTTTTCTGAGAGGGGAGAGAAGAAAGGACAATCAAGCCAACAGGCAGATAATTGTTCTGTGCTGACAGTTTGTCAAGTGATGGAAGCACAATTTTAGTCAAGAGATCTGCGGCGAGTGAGCAGAAGCCTCTTCTTTTCCTCCCAGATGGCATTGACATATAGCCTGAAGGGGCTATCAGGATACAAAGCTAAAGATGGTTAAAGACATTAAAAACTGTACAATGTGAGCACCATCTACACCAGGACATCATCTAGGAGGAAGATTCATCCTGACATATCAGGTAGAAGTCAGATCTTCTTTTGGTGTTAGATAAAGCTGTTGAGCCAAAGGTATTTTTGAGATAGACAAAAAATATATATATTCCTACTACTAACCATGTCTTTTCCAGTCGGTCTTTTTTGACTCTTGAATAGCTATGACCAATAAATGTAATGATCTGCCTTCTCTTTTCTTTCTGGGTGAACAATATCTTCTGCAGGGTGTTTATCACTGTGGGCAATGAGTAGCTTGAGCCGCTCCTGTCTAACTCCACTTCCCAGCAAGACATTGAATGCGTTGTTTTTATCACACTGTTTCCCAGATCCTGACAGGGCTTTTCTTAATGATAAATATTGCACTCAGGATAAGATTATAAATCTTGCCATAGGACTGAGGGAATTTGAATTCTGCATTCCTTGGATTTGGTGTTGTGTAAAGTTGCTTAATTAACTTGCACAGAGAATGGGCTTAATAACATTGCATTTTTTAATAAGCAAGCAGTGCAGCTGGAGGGATAGAGAACCACGAAGAGAGGAGTTCACCTGCAGGAAAATATCCTCTATTTCCCCCAAAAGCCATGAAAATGTCAATACATTGACACAACCCCTAATTAAAAATGACTGCCATAATCACACGTATCATAGCCGCAGGACATTAGTTTGGATTAAACACAAACAGCGGGATGTGCTGCACATGTTTTCCAAAGGAAGAAAGGGTTGGATGATGGGATGTCCTGCACACCCAAGCAAGAGCAGAGGAAGGATCCCTCGGCTCCTACACACGGGCTGCTCCTTCACCACCCTTCCCACCGAGCTGCACGGCGGTGAGTGCCTGCACAGCCTCAGCTGTTGGCAGCCAGGAGATGAACATGTCCACGTGCCCTTTTTTGGCTGAGGTTGGAGCAGACGTCCTTCCCTTCGTGTCTGACGTGGCCAGACAGCAGGCGCGTGGCCGGGCGTAGCAGCCCGGCGGCTTCGTGCATTACCTCAGCTCCTGCAGCAGTGCTGAGCTGTAGTAGCACCCAGCCTGGGGTGTGGATACGTCCTCCTTTTCCTCACAAGGAATAAAATCCCTCATTTTGGGGTATTCCGAAAGCAGAAGGACAACAGGAAATAGCTCGCCGCTGCTCCGTGTAAATTATATTAGGCAAATGGCCTACCTGGATTGGATATGGATTTAATGGTTGGACTTGATGATCCTGGGCGTCTCTTCCAACCTGAATGATTCCAAGAGAGACTCCCTATTTCAATGTTCAACTGCTCTTGCCTTATACTTGTGGTACTGATGTGCACCCAGGGATCTCAGCTGGCTCTAAACACTTGTCTTTTATTCTACAACACCAAAACTAAACACTGAGATGCTTCATGTAGCCCCGGGGCTGAAAGGTGGGATTGCACCACAGAGCTGGGGCTGAGGAGAAGCAGCATCTGCTACAGAGGGGCTACAAGGAGCTGAGTAACCGAGTGATGGGGCAGAACATGGCCAGTCTTTCTCTTGAAGAACCTCAACACCGAGGGCTTCCTTTTCAATTCCACATGGGATAGTTACTTCACATCTCTTAGCATCTCCGATAAAATCTGCCTCCAGCTCTTTCTGCCCTCCCATCCTATAAATAATTTTGTGCAATGCCCAACAGATGATTTCTGATTTCTCCTGCACAGAAGGACAGGAATGGGGAAAGAGTGAGAGAGGGAGAGATTTGAAACTGTTTCCCAAATATTCCAGTGTCCAGCCGTGAGCTGATATCCTGCCAGGTGGAGGAGGTGGCCCCGTGCAGCACTCACTCAGGAACAAGTAATGAATGATCCTGCAGCCTCTGCTCAGCACAGGGAAACAAATTAATTTCTCTCCAACTTTTGTGGATCACCTAGAAAGTACAGGCATAATCCATCTTTCCATGGTGAGGATCATAGCCCTGTGAGCCAAAAAAAAGCCTGTGAAGGACAAAACCTGTGACAGCTGTTTGAGCTGGGACATCCGTTGGTCATAGAAAGAAGCAGGAAAAGAAAGAAAGAAAAAAAAAAAAGAAAAAAACACCAAATGACTTTAACTGATGTAGGTTCATCTCCTGCGAGGGAAGCTGGAGCTAAGCCTGGTGTAACATCCTCACTTCATTTTGGGGATGAGCATTTCATTCCCAGCTGCCTTGGAAGTGCTAAAAACTTCACAATAATGCCTTTTCATCATTTAAAAACTTCCATTGTGATCTCCAGCCTGCAGTGTCACACTGAACAATTTAACGTGAGGTGTGAGCAGATTTTCAAGCATAGACAGATTGATTCATGAGTGAATTAATATGATGCATCTTTTAAATGGAAAACTGACATAATTTTCCATCAGAGACCTGCTAATAAAGCACATTTACTTGGTGAATCCATTTTTTCCTGTACTAAGTGCACTATATAAGGTATAAAAATACTAAATCAATAACCAAAGAGTATATAAAAATTGAGACCAGAAGCCATGGGTGAGCCACCCTCTCCTTGTCTCCTTGGGGAACTCTGTTTCTGCTGCTGAAAGCCACATTCCCACAGTCTTCCCAGGACTGCAAGGCTGCAAAACCCCAGGTGTCCTTGCAAGTCCCAGAGGGGACCAGGAGCATCGAGCCACCTGCTTCCAGGAGTCTGGTTGTCCTGCAACCCTCCCTATTTTTAGTAGTAGATAGTTTGAGGGGGTTGGGGTTTTCTTTATTATTATTATTATTACTGTTGTTGTTGCAGAAGGAACTGGGTAGAGGAAAAGTGTTTAAAAGACAAAGGCATCTTCCAGCATATTTGTGCAGGGAGCCTGCCAAGGGAACGTGCACAAACTCTCCTTTTTTATTCTTTAGCTGGAGTACAGCAGCGTTATTTCAAAGGAAATGCCTGCACAGTCTTCCCTCTGCAAACACTGCAACCATCATTCGATCAGTGCAATTCTCCTGTGTGAGCTAATTTAACAAGCGGTTGCTTTGCAGGCTGTGGAGAATTGCCTCTTACCTAATAATTTTGCTAATTTGCTTAACTTTCCCAGATTGCAAATGGCCCTGCTCTGAACAGGCAGCTTTCTAAATGAACCCCCAGACAAGTTCCTGACATGAGCCAAAGGAAAGGTGGATGGCTCAGGAGGTTAAAGCTCACAGTCTTTTATTTTGACCTTTGGGCTAGCATTCAAATTTTCTTGTTGGGAAAACTGCATTCAGCATGTATTTTCTTCAGGGATTTATGATACCCTTTTGCTTGTAATTATTCTCAGTTGATGTCTTCCATAAATTAAAGAGGCTTCTATTAGCAAGCTCCAGTCCTCTTAATTATCTTGCAAAAGTCTCCTTATTTGTGGCTGGGAGCTACCCCACCAGGATTGCCATCCCTGCAAAGCTCCTGGTCCATGGCTACAGGCAGAGAAATAAGGAATGTACACGGGTAATACAAATGTCTGAGCAATCCCAGAAAGAAATGAAAACTGCAGTAAAGGTAAATGTCAGACTATTTAAAGACAATGTTAACTATTGATTTTTTAAAGGAGACTACCTCTTCAAAGGATGGCAAGCATGACTTCAGATACAGATGAAGCAACGTGGATGGATGGCAGAGAGAGGGAGGCGAGTGATCTGGGAAGGCAGAGATTTTCCCAGGGAGCAAAATGAACCCTCGATGAAGCCTCTGGGATTAAAGAGGTGGCTTAGTGCTTTCACAGCATCCACCCTTCAACCCATTTAAGCACCATGCCTTTTCCAAGAAATGAAGGGCAAAGAAGCACTGATAAGCAATAAAGAGATAAGCAGCAAAGTACTTGTTTCACTGGTGTTTCCCAATGAAAAATGAACCCTCAAGCACACCCAGTGATTTGTTGTCTAAGTAGCAAAGCTCACCCAAGTTCCTGATTTTGCTTCCAGCAGAGATGCTCATTGCTCATTCTCACACCCTGGAGCAGCTCAGGCTCATTATCCAGCACGGGTTCTTCCCGCCAGCACCCGCCTGTGTGCAGCTTATACACGGCCATATACATTTTATATATACATGTATATATTCTTGCCTTATGGCCCATGCTGTGATATCCCTGCCAAGGCATCCCAGAGCAGATTTTCCTGGCTGCAGGCGCCTGCATCTGCAGGGAATTGTTCCTTTCAAGCTGCAGTGCAGAGACAATGCTGTACATGGTGCTTTGGGAAAATAGCACGATAAGAATTTAGTTAGGGGAGTTAAAGGTCTTCCAAGGCTGCATTTTCAAAAAGGGTAACTTCTTATCTCAATGGGTGTTTTGGAACAGGAGGCATGAAGGATCTAATCCAGTGAAGTGTAATGTCAGTGAGGGCAAATTAAGTTTGCATTTGGATACAAGCTCTCTTTTAGAGGCAAATTTGGCTGTTGCAAGGAAAATTATTGTACACATCTACACAGCAAAGGACATGGGTGATGCTGGGGGGCCTCTCCTCACTTTAGCAGGCTTTTACATGGGTACAGAAGAGGAACAGCCCCTCCCAGTGCCCTCTGCTTCCCCTCCACGAGTCATCTGGATGCTTCAGCTCGAAGATCCCCCCAGGTCTTATAACCCCAGCTCCCCTTCTTTGGCAGCCAGCTCAAGGTGCAGAAAATGCCAATTCCTGGTAGCTCCTGAACACAGCAGTGCAATATGGTATTACTGCCTAGGGTAGCTTTTAGTTTAGATGTATTATTTCAATAAGGAGGTCTTCAGACAGTGTTAAATGACAGATAATACAATTTTTGAATGTAAGGTTCATCTGAATTTTATTTTCTGATGTTTTGACTCATTGACTTGATGTCTCTCTATTATGCACACACCTCTGGTGATGTTGCTGGCAATGATTATGCATAGCATTGAGTTAGTGAATAAAACCACTCCAGGAACTGCTTTACAGATCACAGTATTGTTTTCCCTATAATTGTCCCACAAACGGTGGAAGTTATATGGAGAGATCAGCATGCTCTGACAGACTGCATATTTTTGCAGTGTGCATCAAATCTCACTTTGGCCTCTGAGACTTATTTCTGATGGTTCTCGGGGATTTAACTTTAAGACCAATGTATTTTAGTATCCATATACGCTCCACTGTTCATGTCATCCGGCAGCAACTGAGGATGTGCTGTCTCCTTAATATGGATGAGACACCAATTTATCTAAGTTATCACCACCCAATCTCTCATACATCTTTGCTGTTAACTGCTCTATTTCTGACACCCATACCTAAACTCTCTACAACTTCTTCTCCTTCAATTGAAACCATAAGTAATTTTTTGGCTGGAAGTTCTTGATATGTATCTAATGGCTTCTTCATCTCCCGGCTTGAGTTCAGCCATGAGGTGATGAGATCAGGCTCTTGGACACTGCATTTTAAACCCACAACTCTGCATAGATCCACACAGCACACTAAATCAGGGTGTCTTCCCAGTATCTGAAAATATATGGCTGAATTAACATGTCCCAGGCTCACGTTGAACAGCACTGCAGCCCGGTTGTGCACAGCCCCAGCATCTGACTGCAGAGTCAGCAATACTCTCCTCCTTCCTCATGCGCTCCCAAGCCAGCAAAACTTAGCCCTACTCCTGGTATTCTCTTTATAGAAGGTCCCAGTGGTATTATGTATCAAATAAAGGTCTCATTACTTAGATTCCGGTTCCTCCATGGCATTGCTCTCGTTAATCATTCCGGTTTTCAAGCCTGTGCTACAAACCATTAGAACTGTCTCGCTTCCCACCCCTAAATTAGAGATTCTCTCCGCTGCCCCTCCGTGCCACAGGGGCACCAACCCCCTGGGGACCCCTGCTGCTGCTGCTGGGCCAGCGCTGGATGACTGGGGGCCTCTGGGCCATGAGCTCTGGGCTTGTCTTACTGCAAAGGGATGGTCTCCCCTTTCTGCCCAGCCTCATTTTGGGGCTCCTGGGGGTGTTCCCCCTGCTAAATACCCCACACTGCCAGCTTTGTGCCTTGCAGCACGTCTAGATGCAGCCCCCCAGCAGGGGAAAAGGAAAACTCTTTGGTTGTGCCCCAAATCTGCTGACTGAATCCCCGACCTCCCTCCAAAATTGTTGGTAACAACTGAGGGCGGGGAATCACCTCCTTCTCCCCCATTCCAGTTCCCACTGGGGTTTATTTCCAGGAGTGCTAAGGTCTGGCACAGAGATCACCCCAAAGAGTCACACTCTGCATTTCCCACCGACAGAAATGCAGCAGCCCCCCCCTCCCCTCACCTGCTCCCTCTTCCCACAGCCCTGGCCTCAGCACTGCTCTTTGCAGTGTTGGATCCAGGGAATTTGCTACTTCCTCCGGGTAATATCTTTTTTAGGACCGCAAACGACTTGCATAAAGCACAGGAATGAGATTCTCTTTGTGCTGAGGATGAAATGCAAAAAGGCAGAAGAGCAAGGGAGAGCACATCCTCCCTCAGCTCTATGAATTCACCAAATCTGATGGTTTATTCATTTTAATTAGCCTTGGAATTCATATATAAGTGTATATATTTATACATGTGAACTCATATAATGACACATAATTAATTTTGAATTTGGCATTTCCGAACAGGTAATTAAAATAGTTCATTGTTGATTAATCACTTGCAAAATAAATTATTAGCAATATCACTGTTAGCATTATGTTTATTACTACAATTTAGAGAAATTAAGGCAGTTCACTCACATTAAATTAAACACCAAAGCACAGCTGTAATATACCCCAGACAATATCTACTTACTCAGAGAACAAATGTGATGTGTGCATTACAGTACATTTGCTGGGTCATACATCTTGGATGGCCTCTTCATGTCACCACCAGAAACCTAATCCCGACACACAGATGATTCCTGTCTCTTTCTGTAAATATAAAAATAGGATCTGCTGGACTTTAGCACTGGCTCTGCACTGCAGTGTGCTCCAGGCAGCTCAGACCTGCCTGGGATGGAGGGAGTCTCTGCAGCAAAAAAAAACCTGGGAGCTAAGGGGGGTGTGAAGGGCCACATCCAATTCATAGAAGTCACAGAATGGGTTGGGGTGGAAAGGACCTTAAGGATCATCCCGTTCAACCCCCCCAAAAACACCATTAGTGGGAAAGAAAATCAAATTCTTCACTCCTCAGCAGGACCCTGGGTCACCATTATGAGTCAGATTATAGCCAAATTGCACAGAAATGGGATAAATCTCAGCCTGACTCAACGAGGTGCTAAAGGTTTAAGCAGATCATTTCAGCAAAAGCTGAATTTAATTTTAAGCAGCTCTCTGCTGGGGTGGGAAGAGATTTTGTCCTGTGGGGAAATAGGTATCCCTTGCCTTTGACAACTGTTTTGTCTGGAGGGCATTCAGCCTGGGGTTTAAGGAAGCAATAGGGAGGAACCAGTAGAGATGAAGAGGACACAGATCACCTCACGACATATTTTCTGGATCTGTCTCTCCATGGTTTTATAGCTATGGGAAATAATCCATAATTAGGCGTATAAAATAGCTCTCTGATCTCTTCTTCTGGCCCAAAAGAGCACAAAATTGATAACTCAATTATCGCTGCTGGAAATACAAATAAATTAAAAGCACCTGGTAGGAGGAGCTCTAAGGGAGGGGCACCCGTGCAGCAGTGGATGCTGATCTTCAGTTGTGAGCTCGCAGGCAATTAAAGCCCTGGGGCTGGAGCAGGGCTGGGGACAGGCTGGGATAGAGTCCATGGATAATCCCCAAACTTTGTGCCAAAGCCATCAATCAGTGCAAGGCTGATACCACCCTCTCAACCCAGAAATGAAGTCAGGGGGAGAGCTTTGGAAGTAGTGCCAGTCTTCTGGAAGAGAGGGAGCCATGGCCTGACCAGTGAGCTTATCTTGGTTACGGGCTGAGGGAAATCTGGGTTGGGTTTTAACAGCTTTCAGCATAAGAAAATAATTAGTGTCTAATCCTGTCGCCAGCAAATTCCTGGGAGTTTTTGTTCTGAATTTACAAGCAGAGTGGTGCAGGATATTGAGGGTCTTCTTCACTTTTTGCCAAGTCATCTGGCATTTACAAAAAACTCTCTCTCCACTGAGGCTTGCTTTTAATGACTCTTGTGCTGAATTAACAGTTTGCACTGGTGTGACAATGAGAACAGTCACTAATGACCACTCTGTTTGTCTAAGCCACATGCTGAGCACTGACTTCAGTCGCTGCCACAGACTCTCTTTGCTAAAAGGCTTCTGCGTCTTTTTCAGCAATTTAAAATGTGTAGGATGAGCTGGCCTGTCCATCCCTGCTCCATTGATATTCTGCTGCCTGGAAGTGTCCTTGAGTCAACAGTGAGCACCTGTAGGGAGGTGTGACCTGGAATGATGTGAGGAGCAGGAGTAGAAAAGCCTTTGAAATTACATATATCCAGTTCTGATGACCCACACCGTAACTAGTGAAATATTTAAACGATCTGCCCTTTGATGCATCCTCTGCCAGAGCAAAAGGGCGAGTGCAGTTTTATGGAAAGGTCTGGTTTTATTAGGCAACACACTCTGTGACCCCACAGAGAATGTGTGACAGTGCTGACACAGGGAATATGTGCAGGTATTTTTTCTAAAAAGAAAAGGACTCCAGACAACCCCCAAGCTTTGTGCCAAACCCATTCCCCTGTATCACACTCGACAAGACACTTCCACCGATGGAATTATTTCTTGGATGAGGGAGGCATCACCTCAGCCATGGCGCAGGGTTTGAAAGATGCAAAACCCCTCCAGGGCCACACGCACCCTGTGACAGCCCTGCTGGGGACAGGGCATCACCTGGAGAGAGGTGCCAGCTCTTCTCATCCCTCCCCATCCCGAGCACTGCTCCTGCTGCTCAGCCTGCCCACAGGCACGTGCTGCTTTTCTGCCAGAGCTAAGCAGGGCAGCCCAATAAAAATTCAATTTCTGGGTATGACAGAGTTTTATTTAGGCAGCAGTGCTGCCCCGAAGAAGTCAGGCTCACATCACCCTTCCTGCGCCCACTGCATGAGGCAGGTGTTAGAGCAATTCCATCTGAAAGCTTTTAGTTCCCGTAACTGATGATTTATATTTGTGCTGGAATGGCAATAATAGTAAGGGTTTAATTGTTTTAATGAAAGTGGCTGTTTCTGCAATTGAATCAATTTGCTAAGTTTGGGTGATGGAATACATCAGGCTGGATTTGACCGTGCTTTTCTTGTCCCCTCAACAAAAAGGTGCAAGCTATTTCAAAAAGATCTAGCTTGGCATAGTGAAACTTTTAATAAGTAATATCTGCATAACTAAAGGCAATAGGAGCAGCCCAACCTGAAGAAAACAGATTTTACAGGAATTACAGTCTCGCTGTCACATTTGTAAAAGGGACACATGCATTTTTCAGATCTTTGCACATTAATGGCTGTATTTGATTCAAAATACAGTCACTGAACCCTCAGTAAATGGAATTAAATGGTATGTGTCTGATTTGAGGGTGACAATCCAGCAATTGTTTCTTGTTTGAATTACTACCTGCGTGGCTGGGCACAGCGGTAATTGAAACTATAATGTTTCATTCCTCTTTAGGTATAATTTGTCTGAAAAGTTCATTCAATGCTGTTCTATTCTCCCTCCTGTAACCCCTCCCTTTACCGTTACAGTGCACTCAGGGGGTGCATATTTTCCATGTGCCCAGATTTTGACCTGGTTTGGGCAACTCAAGCCCACAAGAAACCTGGTGCTGGTGTTTCCCTGGACCAGCCCAATCTGCCCCATCTTGCCTTGCCCATGTTCTCATCAGCTCTTCGGGGCACAGAGCTCCATTTATCCAGCCCCAGGTCTCTGCTTTGCCTTTGGTTCAGAGCTCAGGTGAACATATCCTTACAGAGCTCTTCACATTCCCCTTCAAAGCCAAGAATTTGCAGTGGCTTTGTGAACATTTTATTTTGTGTGACCACCATTCTCAGCTGCAGGACCTGGACCTGCCTGTGCCATGAGAAGTGTAAAGGGAAAGGGAGCAAGGGCTACTCTTCCTCCCATCTGTGCCTTGTTTTGTTGCTTTATGGGGTTCTTTCACACAGTACAGAAGTGGCTGTGGCAGTGCTGTGCATCTGCAAGGGGTAACAAATAGATTGCCTTTCTCTCAACACTCCCCATTTATAAGCAATTTCTAGTCTGTTTTCGCCCAATATTGATAAACAGAAGAAAATGGAATGTATTTTATTCACCCATAAAGTCTGACATTTCCAAAGATGGAATCAAATTATCCTCCTCATCTGTCTGCAGCTCGCTGGGTTGCTCACTAGGTACAACTTTATGCCCACAGAGTAATAACACCTGGTAATGGCACCTAATTTCAGAGCCTCCAGAATGAGCTGGTCTAGGACAAACAGGGTTATTTTGCTTACAAATAATATGTTACACAAAGACTCTGTGTCCCAGGATGAGAGCACTTTTTTCTCCCATGGGACGAGGCTGGAAATCACTGGGAAGCCCTTGTCAGCAACAGGGCATGTTCCTGGCATTTCTACAAAGGCATTTGCATCTTCTTGAGTTGCTGTCACTGCCTCTGGTCTGGTTTTGATTCGTGATGATGAACCTTGGATTTTGTCACTGCTTTTGGGGTGATTTAAATGAAAATTCCATGTGCACATTGTCAGGGAACGTGGTGGTGCCATGAGGAACTGTAGGGAGAGGCAGAGCTCTCCATCGCCCGCAGACACAGAGGGTTGGAAGGAAGAACAAAGAGGAGATCATAGGAAAGAGCATAATGAGGTTTAAAAGATAATTAAGGCCGCTGGTTCCCAAACGCTACGGCACTCACCAGCCCACTCCTTGCAGGGCTGGTGAGCCCAGGGGAAAGCCAAGGGATAGAGTAAAGCTGGCAGCTGAGGCAGGGCTGCAAATCTGCTGCAGGGAGGGGTCCTCAGCACCTCTGAGCCCCTGGTCCCTCTCTCCAGGCACAAGATGTGCAGAGATGTTCATCCTCTGGGATGCATTCGTGGCGTTGATGTGCCAACCTTCACCTCCACCAGGGGATCCTGGCACCTTGACAAAGCAGTTTGAAACTAGGCTGAGCTAAGGGGATGGGTGGAGAATAACAATGAGCAAGGACAGACTGGCATCTAAATGTGAAAGGAGACAGGCAGCCATGAAGAAAAATCTGGGGAAAGGAAGGAGTGGGGATGATGGAGTGAGATGAAGCACCCAGAGGACAAGTGCTGAGAAGGGAACATACCCCCCAAGGGAAGAGTAGGACAGTTCCTTCCTGAGGAATTCCCTGAGTTTTCAGCACCAGGAGGACCCCTTGGTCCCTGTGGAGATGTCAGACCAGGGGAAGAAAGGCTCTCCTCCATCCTCTTCAGGACCCAAAGGCTCTTGGGTTTGTCATTCCAAAGCCAGTGGTGTCACATCCACCAGCACAGGGGTCTCAGTGGCCTCAGATGTGCTGGGCAGGGGCAGAAATACCCACCCAGTTCCAGCAGTATTTTGTCTAATCCAGCTTCCCAGCAGCAAAAGCAATACAAGCTGCCTCCAGTGGAAATTCCACCCAAAATGAGACCTCGAGTGTTAGTCTACAGTGCTTGTCCACTCCTTCCACATTTTCATCCACAAACCATTGCATAGACTGTTTTTGTTCAGGGTTGTACTTCTCCGTGCCCAGAGTCACCAACCCCTTGCCTTTTCAAGTTTACCTTCTACATACTTTGATTACTTTTTTGCTTGCCTTGGAGTGCAGCATGAATAATTAGAGCAAGTGGCTGCATTTCTCACAATAAAGCTGTGATTTTTAAGTGCCAGAGGACATTTGCAATGCTGGAAGGGAAAGGTAATTGACATTCCCTTAGGGAAACCTCTTCAAAAATTTGGCCCCTGGTTGCTTTGAATTTATTGTCAGTGGTACAATACAGGCAGGAAAGATGATAATCAAGCAAGCAAACAAACAACACAGCCAAAAGCAGCCAAAGCAGAGGTTCAGCCCTGTGTCTCGGATGGCTGTGACCTGGCTGATCCTCCAGTTCTTCCTTACAAACCATGATGTTGGGGCATTGCAGTTCAAAAAGAAAAAGCCAATAAAGCTCTTCTAAATGGAACTGAAAGGTCTCATCAGCAAACCCAGGACCCAGCAGGTGAAGCCCAGGAGGTGCTGAGCGCTCGGCTGTCCCTGGGGTGCCGGGGAAGATGTGTTTGTGTGGGTGATGGCTGCCCCAGGGTGTCCCAAAACAGTGCGGAGATCTCCGTCAGTGGTACACAGTGATGCAGAGCTGATTGACTGCAGGCTCCCCTGGGCTTGCCAGGATTTCCAGAGCAATGACAGAGAGAATTCGTGTGGCATTCCACACCCCACCATGGTGAGAGGAGAGCTTGTCTGCTCCCCAGCCCGCATGCCATAGATAAATAAATATCTCTCTATAAGATATATATAGATATATATGCACCCACTGTGCTGCAGAGGCAGTGAACGTGTGCCAGGTGCACAGCACAGCCTCCATTAACCCTTGCCTGGGTCACCCTCCTCTTGCAACAAAATGTGCATTGATGGTGCTCACAGGAGATGAGTTTGCACCAGCCTCTCATCAGCTTCTGCCTAAAGGGAAGCTCTGATGTCCTACAGTTGGGATACTTCCAACAAGGAATGACTCGTCCCTTATCCCAGACCCCTGGGATCGCAAACCGCTCAATCTTTTGGAGACAGGCACTGGCTGCCAGCAGCAGGGCTCTGCAGTCCCTGCAAGCCAGCCTTCCCGGGCAGTTTTGCTCCCAGATGGGTTGAAGCAAAGGCTCTGCTCATTCATCCAGATTTACGGAAGGACTTGCAGTGTCCTGAAACCAAACTGTTGTGTTGCAAAACTAATTTAAACAAAAAAAAATCATCAAAACGCAAATTACAGCAGAGAGGGCCACCACAGCACAGGCCCAACAGCCCCGTGGTGTTGGATACTCCACTCCTGCAGCAGCAGGGGTTGGGGAAGGGGTTGGGTGGTACAGGGGTGCAGTGACCTTGGGACAGGCTGGGCAGGGGGCAGTGCTTGGGGCTCTCCCTGCACTAAAGGCTTTTGCGGGGTTTTCCAGTCGCTCCCCTTCATTTGCTCCTTTCCTCAGGGCAGAGAACAGCCTCGTCCCTGCCTCAGGCTGCACAAGCCTTTGACACTGTCATGTCTTCACCAGTCATGACCTGAGGGACCACACGCCTCATTTCCACCCAGCAGCTCTCTTTTCCCATTCGGTGATTTTGCAAAACCACCAAACCTTCCCTCACTGTACCTCCACTTCCAAATTGTGTGTCTTGTGGTCTCGCTGCTGCCGAGAGCGCAGCAGCTACCGTGCATTTAAATAGCTGATTTTTTCAGGATCTGATTCAGGTCTTGCCTCCAGTGATATCAGTTTGGCTGCTGCAATGGGAACACTGTGTTAAATGTGTTGAAGTGAAGGAGAAAAACACTTGGGAGCATCAGGTGCAGTGCAGGCACGGCTGGCAGGCAGCACCTTGGCTCCCCTCCACCCTGCTCTGCCTAAATTTGGTGCTTGCCCCGAGCACGGAGCAATGTCTGCCCTCCTGGGCTGCCGAGCCCCTGCCTCCCGAGGGGCCAGGAGCACGGCTCATCCCGGGGGTGTCACCGACACCGCCAGCTCAAATGCCAGGGTGCTGCCGTGACATCGTGCCAGTGTCCCCAGATATTTTTCCGTGCTCCAGAAATGCACTTGTCACCTCCTGTGTGCTCTCCGCCCGGCCTGAGGACACGAAGCACTGAGATTTTCGGGTGCAGATCAATGTCTGTGAGCAGGGGAAGGCAGACAGGGCAGGGATCCATGCCAAGGAATGGGTTGTATTGATGTCTTGGGAAGGCTGACCTGAAACAGAGACTGGACAGAGCTAGAGAATAAAGTAGGTATTCATTGAAATAAGGATACACCTTATTTATTGAAATAAAGATATCCTTCAGGATACGCCTTGGGCAGGACAAGAGCCTGACCAGGGCTACACCGAAGGTGGACAAAGAATGGTCACAAAATGGATGACCGATCATGAGGTCTTACACTTTTATAAGTTTTGGTCCATTTGCATATTGAGGTTTAATTGTCCGATTACAGCTTCAGGTTGGGAGATCTCATCCTTCTTGTTTTCTCTCTTCAATCTACTGTTGTTTGTGCCTGAAAGTTGTACTCCGTGTCCTTGGTCTTCAGCAAGAAAAGGATTTGTTTTGTGTCCCTGCTCTGTGAAGAGAGCTGACTGACGCTGAATGTGAGGCTCAGAACTGCACCCCTAGGCAGCACAGAATCTGAAAAACATGAAAGCTAAAACTTAAGGCATCAATATCCTGATGTTTGCCCCTGACCTGAGTAGGATTTACCTGCAGGAGACCCAGAGGAGAGGGGGAGCCCAGCACTTGCAGTGCAGCTGGGCCCCAGGACCCTGCACACATGGACATTCCTTGGGAGATCGTGCACCTCCACTCCCCATCCGACACCGTGGCTCCAGGTGTGCTTTGCAAATTCAATGGAATTGCGGTTTAAAAAGCAAATTAAGATTTAAATTGAACACTAAATAAAAAATAGATAATCTAGAAAAAGCCTGAGAAGCACTTAATTTCCTGTTATCTGCAAGCACTTGTGCCACGGAGAAGTGTCTGTGGGGAGCCAGGCACAGGGCAGGATGGCTCTGGCAACGTTTGGCTCCAGTTGCAAAGATGTCCCGGGGACCCTCAGCACCTGCGGGCACCAAGGGCTGCTGCTGCTCGGGAAGGGGCTGATCCAGCAGTGCAGCCCTTGCTGAAATCATGCAGCAGAGCTGGGCTGGGAAGCAGCAGAGCATCCCGAGGGACAGGGAAGGGACAGAGCTGTGGCACTGCGGGGCGATGCGGCCGGGACACGCCGGGCACCGCTGCCCGCGGGGACACCACGGCTGTCACCAGAGGCCACACGGGGCACGCAGTGCCTGAGCTGGCTGGGCTCTGGCCACCACACGCTCACACATAATTCCTGACCTCAAGTCAAAAGTATAATTCTTTCTGCCACATCTGACATTTAGCTGTACAGCAATCCTTGCCAGGAAATTGCCATCGTTTCAGTTCTGCTCCCAGCTACCCTTCTGATTTATATTTTTGTTTTTATCCAATTTTTCTGACTTGTTTTGGTAGGGTGGACAAAATGTTCTCACTCAAGACGGATGACAGTTTGCCGATAAGAGGAGCAACTTATCACCAACAGCTCCGATTCTTTCTCAAATGCTTAGTCTGTTGGAACAGCTTTAAAGTCTAATGTGATATCACAGGTTAGCCCCAAATCTGCTTCCCCTCCTGTATTTCATACTTTATGGCTCTGAGCATCACTCCTTTTAAAACAAAATGCTTCAATCTCTTTCCGATCATCATGATTTTCCTTCCCCTTTTTATTTTTTCCCTCTCTTCTTGATTTAACTATTTAAAAAATTCTTTGGGCATGGCAAATAAAATAAACACCAGAGAGGAGTGACCTCTTGGAAGCTTGGTGTCCTTGAGTCTAACTTTAGAAATCATTTGTCACAGGCACAGAAATGTGCACTGCAATCAGAATTAGCTGCCAGAATTTTTTTTTTCAAACAATGATATTGTAATTTGAGTGACATTCTTGATAATAGTTCAGGTTCTCCAGACTTCTCCCCAAGCCCCAACAAATCACACACTAAAAAATAAAACTTCTGTCTCATTCTGATTTTTTCTTGTTGTTGTTATTTATCATATAGAAAATAAATGAGAGGGAAAAGAGAGACAAGGAAGTTGAACAGCTTTGAGCTCTGGATATAAGCCCAGTAGGCTAACAGGGTATTATACAGTTGGGTTTAGTTCAGCAAAAAACAGGACATTCTATGAGAACTGGGTGAATAATTTGCAATTAGTAATTTGGGACATAAAAATCCAGGTTATTTCAAAACACGCAGCTTTACAGGGTGAAATGCCCTCTTCTGCTTGTGGCTGGCATGCTAGCAAAGCACAGTGTGCTCTGATCAGGGCTTTCACTGCTTGGGATTGTAGATTTTGTAGCAAAATTACTTTTGACCTGCAAATGTGTAATTGCTATGCGAATGTTTATCCCCCTTGCTGGAGATGCACTGCGCTAATTGTTGATTAATCACCTGCAAAATAAATTATTAGCAATAGCACTGTTAGCTCCGGTGCCTTGCACAGGACAAGGGATGCGCTGGAGTTTGTGAAGGGATCAGCCCCTGGGCACAAGTCCTGTATGGATCCAGGAGCAGGTCCATTGGATTGCTCCCTCTGCCCTGCATTAAATTTCAATTTTCATACATCAGCACAAGCCCCAGTTGCTGAAACCACCCTGTGAGTCTGCAAGTACCAAACAAGAGATCCCTGCTGAGTGCTCACCACCTGCAGGACAGCACCGAGGCACGAGGGACATCACCCTCCTTGGCTTCAGGGTCAGTCACTGCACACAGAAAAGCCCTGAAATCCTTTTGAGAGCTCCCACTCCCACCCACAGCGGTTGTGGGTGGGTTTGCATCACCCCAGGGTGCACAAGGTGGGAAGAGCAGTTCCTGATCCCTGGATTTGGATTATGGATGAGAACTCTGCAGGGACCTCACTTGAATTGATACATCTTTTGTGAAAAGCCTCTGGATTTGTGGCATTATGTGAGAGCAGGAGAAAGACTCAATGTGCTGAAATTAGGGTTGCTGGAGCTGCTGCACGGTGGTTGTTCAGGGTCAGACCTGTCGGAGGATTCCGAAATTTCAAAAGACCTTTTTGGGAGCTCCAAACACAGCTGCCAGCCTGCCTGCCTAACCACATCACTCCAGCCCCCTCTCACGTGGGTCTGGCAGGAAGGTGTCCCACGAAAAGCGAGGCTGCCTGTCCCCGCTGAGGGCACAGTGCCCACTGCTCAGATGTGCCACAGCGCTGCTCCACGAGGCAGCCCCAGCGCGGCTGCACCTGAGCAGCATTAACCTCTCCCAGAGGGGGCTCCCCAGCTGTGCTCCGGGCCTCGTGGAGCGGCAGGGCTGAGCATCCCAGAGGCACAGGATCCATGGATCCTGCCACAGCAGGGACCTCACCAGCCAAAGCCCACAGCAGCCCGACATAACACCAGCAAACCTCTCCCAAGGTCAAACCCCACCACACGCAGCACAATGGAGCCTCCCGAGACCCCTGAGACTGAGAAAGTTTGAAATTCAGCTCCGAAAACGTGTTCAGCCAACAAGGTGCCTCCTTGACACCTGGTTGTTACCTGGAAATAGGACATGAAGGGTCTTGTAAGGGCTTCATTTTCCCTGTGCTTGAACCCCCCCTGGGCTGGCAGCTCCCGCTGTGACTTCCCGAGCCCTGAACGTGCAGGAGACACTTCCACATCTCTGTGTGATGGAGTTATCCTCCTTCCACTAAATAAATGCCCATGTGTGCACTTCTAGCCTGTATCTGAACAGGAGGCAGTGTGTGCCCGACTCTTTCAATATGATAGGAAAAGCCTAAAAATTAAAAAAAGACAGAGTGAACAGCTATGCCTAACACCTTTTTCAGCACAATCCACCCAATTATTTTCCTTTCTCTGGCTATTTTAGTTTTAAAGCTTCCTCCAAATGTAGGTCTCAGGTCAGCAGGGCATTAAGGCACCCCTGAAGTACTTTGACTTTATAACATATCTCATGGAAAGGACACTAATCATCTCTTGCATCTTTAACTAAAGATACAGCATTTCATCTGGGACCCTGAGTGTGCCTATAAATATCAGGCAGGGAAATGCTCCATCCATTCCAGAAAGGGGTAACCTAAATCATGGAGCAGGCTGGGGCTCACCCATGGTTAACTTTTGTCCTGGGAGGAAGCTGGACCAAAACCTGTGCATGGCAGGATGTGCAGATGGTATTACAGTGCAAACAGCACGAAAAGCTGTTCCCATAAAGATGTCCAGAGTAATCCCATCTTCTCCAGGTTGTCTCACAGCCCCATGGGCATCTCAGGTGAGAGATACCTGCGCCAGTGAGAGGTGATGGCTGATCCAGAGGTGTGAGGGTACAGTACACATCTGGAGAGGACCCTTCAGAAAATAAGATGGGCAAAAGCCTCTTTCTCATCCCTTCCGCTAGTGGTGGGTGCTGGATGAGGGACCTCAGGGAGAGAAAGCAGGTGATCTGTTTGCCATTGCACTGTACCTAGATCACAGGTGTACAGCTCCTGAAATGCAGCTAAATTCAAAACTTCGTGGCATTTCCAACCTTTAATTTTGGCTAGCATTTTCCTTGCTTATTTATTATCCTAAAACCAATTTTTTTTTCAAGGAACTACACCCCTAGAGAAGGAAAACCTCCATTAGAGCCTCAAATCAGCCTTTTGTGCAGCAGAGTGTGCTGTGGGTAGGGCTGAACAGATCTCCCTTCTTCCCCAAGCACAGCTGGGGTCCCTCTGCACCCCAGGGCAGTGCTCACCTGCAAAGGCTGTTCCCCAGGAATGTGCTGGCAGGGACAATGCCAGCCCGTGCAGCAAGAATGCTGCTGCATGTGTTATTAGAGTCATTTGTTGTGGTTAGTGAGCAAAACCACCCAAGCTCATTTCTGTTCCATTAGAGGAAGGGAAAAAAAAATGGAGTAGAATAACTCATTGCAAGGTAATTTGCTGGGGATTTTTTGTATGATCAAGAGAGTCGTAAAAAGTGGGAAAACTTACAGAAGTCTGATATGGTTCTTGAGAGAAAAGTATCACAAAGTTATCAAACATGGACAAAGTGAGACCAAAGTGGGTGGTTTCAATGCATTTTGCTGCTTTTCTGGGCAGTTTGGTGATTTTTTTGTGAAATCTCAGAGAAATGTCACTGCACTGGCTGGCAGCTCCTTGGGCAAGGATTTGATCCTGAGGTCTGGCACATGCAGGGTGTCATCCTCCTCCGTGATGAGCCACCACACGGACCTGGCACAGGTCCTGATTCTTTTCTCTGTTCCCCACATCTCTGGGGAAGTGAGAGGAGATCCACGGTGGGCAAGACCCCTCCCCATGGGACACAGAGCACAAGGAGTCCCTCCAAACACGGACGTGAAATCCTAAACCACCACCAAAAGACAGCCCATAAAGCACTGGCTGCTCTTAGAGGCAAACTGGAGATCTCTCCTGCTAATTATAAAAATGGCAGACAAAACCCTGCATGATATGATTTCTTACATTAAACAAATTTTATGGTGGAGAAGACTTTTAGTGGCACTATTTGCAGACCTGGCCTTTTGCCAGCTCGCTGTCATTAATTCCGCTGATCTTAAGTATCAGCTGCACTTATTCCAAGGGGCTATAAATAAACCCCTGAAGCCTATTAAAGGAGCCAGCTTCCTCAGGCTGTTTGTCAAGCCTGGACAGACTGACATGGGCAGTGTTCAGGCAGCTCTGGCCAGTGCTGAGCATGTCTGGGTTCAGATCTTTCACATGCTCACAGATTTATCTTTCACGTTGCTGGGCACATAGAACTTTTTTATTAAAAGAAAACCTCACTCTAGGCAGGCAACAAACACTGCTGGTTGTGTTAGGGCTGGGCGAATCCTTGACCACATGCCTGGTGCACAGAACTGTTTGGGTTAAAAATGAACAGGAGACTGGGAAAAGAGAAGAATTGGAGCTGATCTTTTATAAGACAAGGAGGTGTTTTAATGTAAGATGTGGAGAATTCACCATTCCCAGAACATTTATCAGGGACATTTGCACTCAGGGTTGCCACCATTCTGGCTCTCCTCTGGGATTTGCCAGGTAAAAATCCAGGCTGTGGATGCCCCTCACCACCCTGAGGAGCCCATGGGCTGCAGGCAGGATGTGCCAGGATGAAACAGCCACGCTCTGCCTCTCTGGTGCAGCTCCTATGAAAAATGGGTGGCAGTACTAATGTGTGCTTAATGACCCGTGGTGCAGAAATGACTATGATGCAGGAATTAAATTTACAATCAACTTCCTTTTTTTTCTTTCTTCCCTTTTTTTTTTTTTTTTTTTAATCCCTTTGAAACCTTGAAACCAAAGTTCCTAATCAGAAAAGTCCATGTAAGTGCCTCTCTGCTCCCAGGCAGGGCAGGTGACTGCAGGCAGCTGCAGGATTAGAGCTGGGCACTGTCACCGTGCCAGGCGTGACACGGGGCTGCTCTGGTGGCGGGGTAAATTGATGACACAATCTCAGGAGAGCTCACTAGTTGATGCCAGGCTTATTTTTGTAAGTGCAAACTAATGAAATTTAGAGTTTTATTAAAGAAAAAAAGAAAAGGGAAGGGAAGGGAAGGAAAAAGTGGAAGCTACAATTTAGAAATGGAATTCATAAGGGAGCAGAGTGCCAATTGCATTAAGGAAACAAGCAGCTCAGTTTTTTACCCAGAAGAGCCCCCAGGGTTTTTTTAGCAAGAGGCAGAGAGTCCCAGTTTGTCCCAGTGAAGCTCCTGGCTCCACGCTGTCCATCTGTGCTGGGCTCAGAGAGGGGGAAACTGCCATGAGGGGTTTGGGATGATGCTTGTCCTGGAGCAGGCACTGACCTCTACAGGTCATTCATCCCTTTCCCATTCCCACATCACTCAGCTGGGGTGGACCTTGCGCTTCATGCTCTGAGTTTTAAAAGCTGACAACAAAATTGTTTAAAAGGCAGTGAAAGGCATGGAAATGTAATGAAAGGGATGAAAATGTAATCATAAACCCAAAGCAGAGACATCCCAGAAAATAAAGGTGAGTATTCAGGAGGAGATAAAAAGACATCTCCCAAAAGGAAGAGTGTGCAGCTTAGAGCACCCAGGAGTCTTTTTGTAGCTTTTTTTATTTTGCAGATTTTCTGCTCTCTTCTCCTGTGCTTCACCACCTCTCTGCTCACAGATTTGGCCCTAAATACTCCGATGGATTAAAAAAGATAAAAGGGGCTATTTTCAAGAGTGGGAATAGGCACATCCTCAGGCATGGAGCTTGGTTATGGCCAAATCTAGACAACTGCTGTGGTTTGGTTTTTTCCTATATGAACAGTTCGGATCCTATGAGTCTATGGCTCCATGATTCTGGGATTCTGTGTTATGGGGTCAACACAGCTTGTCCTTAACTGGATTCAAGCCAACACAACCTTGTTGCACATGCCAAAGGCAGAAGATGAGGAGGTGAGAGGAAACATTCAGATCTCCAGCCACATGTGCAGTGCCCCAAGCAATATCTTCCTCTTGGCTTGGCATTCACAATACCTCTGGAAATTCTCTGGGGACCAAAAGACAAGTGAGATTCTACCCTAAATGTGACGTTTCCATGAAAGCCAAGAAAAAAGCACTTCTGTGGGCCTGGGGAAAGGTCACAGCAGCTTGAGCTGAACATGAGAAGTGGCTGCCAGAAGAAATCGTGAGGTTGGAGCCTGTCAGCAGCAGATTTGTGACAGGTTGTTCCTTGAGTCATTCTGTATCTACTGCCATGGTGCCCTGGAATCTGTGCTGCGACTGGCAGAGGCTGGGCTGAGGTTTTGCCTTCTACTGTGCCAGCTGTTTGGGCTGGTGACCTTTCTGGAAGGAGGGAACTTGTAGTGGATGAGCAGGAACACGCACTGGGGAGTGTGAAGAAGTGCAGAAATGTTTCAGCATCCATTCCTATCCCATGCCCAAGTACGAAATGAAGCTGTGGAGAAAAGAGCTAATGAACACACCTTCAGAAGTGAGGAGAACATTAACTGGCTGTACAGCAGAGTCTGAGCAATACAAAAAACTGGGAACGACTAATTTATGAGTACAGATTCTTTCTGGAGAGTATGACTTAAACTTGGGGAGAAAATCCATGTGCCTGGAATATTAAAATCAATAGTTTTAACGTATTTAGAAAGAATTGAGTGGGCAAAGAAGGCACAGGAGGGATAATAAATATCAGTAGTGACATTGCTGCATTCTGAGCACCACTAGAAACTGAAGAGAAAGTGACCTCAAATACAAATAAAAACCAAAAGAAGGGATTTCTCCAGACCATCAAGTCTCACTACAAAACAGGGATTTCTCACTTCTTAGTCACATACCTGTAATATTTAAGAAAATTTCCCCGCGCTGTCCTGGGGAACTTCAACTCAAATGATGTGAGCTGGAGAGCCCACAGTGCTGGTTCGGGGATTTTCTAAATGTCCTAGAAGAGTGTTTCCTAACCAAAACCAGGAGGATCCTTGCCAAGATCATCCTGACAGCTGCAGGACTGTTTACGGACTCGAAGACTGGCTACAGCTAGCACAGAGGTGACCCCGTTTCAGTCCTACGTGCTGGGCACAGACAGAAAAGCCTGAGCTGACAGTGGGTCCCTGCGCCTTTCAGTGTTGTGAGCCAGGTCACCTGGAGGACTTTAAACAGAAAATGTGAGTGGTATTTGGGAACTACTTGTTTAAAGAAGCTCTGGCTTCTAGGAAATCTAGTAAAATCTCAGAGCTGGGAAAGAGAAAGTTATTCTGGCTGAAAAATGAATCTCAAAGAAGAGTGAAAGTAGGTGAACTCCCAGAAAGAAGGAAGGGAAAGTGAATAATAATGAACATAAACTAGCCCCAAGCAGAAGGCTGTCAGGTGAAACCCATGGCTATCAGAGCTGAGGGCAACAGGGATGTGCTCTTTAGATATAAGAGACTCAAAGTAGGTGTCTAGACAGAATAGGAGACATGAAAAAAAATACATAAAAGGCAGACACTAAATATTTAATTTCTCTATTTTGGGGGAAAAAAAGCTGAGTGAAACAGCCATGTAATATGATGATGTGGAATATCTTCTGCTCCAAATCAGGATGTTAAACAGCTGCGACTACAGCTAGAGGATTTTTTTTTTTTTGATCAGCAGCTCCCAGTATTCTGTGCCTGAGAGTTTTAAAATCTGTCCCAGGAGCGCCCCGGGCTGGCATAGAGTTTTCCAGAAGACCAAAGTAGTGTTGACTTTGAGCCAACAAATAAATGTCGATGAGGAGGATGACTTGCGTAATTATAAATCTGATTGTTTGATGTTGATTTTGCAGAAAAAAAAAATAATGGAAGAGCTGATAAGGGACTTGATTAATAACAATTTAAGGAGAATAACTAATTACAATCAACATGAGTTAATGGAAAATAGATCTTATTAAATGAAATTGATATAATTTTTCAAGAATGTGATTATAGATTTGATTGATTTAGTACATTTCATCAACACTGTTACGTTTGACTTCAGCGAGGCATTTAACTTAATGTTGTCTCATTTATTAGGAAGCTAAAACAATGTAAAATCAACACGGCCCGTGCTAAACGGATGAGAACCCTGGTGATATGTTTAGACATATCCAAGGAGCATCCCAAGCAGCTGCCTCTCTGTTCATCACTTTTAGCAAACGGTAGAAAATCATCAATACAGTCAGAGTTTGCTGATGAGATTTGGAGTTGGCAGGAGTGTGGAGGTCTCTGCCCCAGACCTGCGCTGTTCCTGGACCAGAGGGAAGGGAACTCCAGCTAGTTTAACACAAAGCCACACTTCCAGGAACCAGGATTTCACCGCAGGGAGGAGGGATTCTCCGCACTGGAAACCTGATAAAACAGTGGAGTGAAATATCTCTAGTGTAACACCTAATGGGACACTGCAGCTATTTCTGGTGCCTGCAACTCTGGAAGGATGGTGATGAACGGGAGAGGGCACACGGGAATGACTGAAGCATCACAAAACATGCCTTATAGTGACAGACTCAAGGACCCCAATGTGCTTAGCTTAACAAAGGGAAGGTTAAGAGATGGCTTAATGACAATCCAGATGTATTCAGGCAGGGTACGGGGATGCAGAAAGGGAGAGCCCCTCAATCTAACAGACAGAGTGATAAAAAGAGCTGGTGACTGGAAGCTGACGCTGTTAAATTCCATCTGGGAAGGGTGTGCTTTATGTTTGGGAGAAATAACACAAGAACAACTTCCCAGCAGATGGTTTCATCATAATTGGCCATTGCAAACTCATGCTGGTTTTTTTTTTCTGTTGGTTTTTTAAGCCATAATCTGGATCCACCAAAGATCACTGTGAATCAACACACAGGCGACACACCCACACTGCATGAATGGGATGGGCCTTTTGGGGGGTTTTAATCTTCCTAATAATGAATATTTAAGCCATCATCCTCCAGCACTGAGTGGAACCATTCCCTTTTCCCAGAATTATTGGTCTGGCCTTGGTGGGCACTCACGCAGACACCTCAGTGCTATTGGTACTTCATCTTTGCCAGTAGAGAGGCTGGAAAAGTCCTCTAAAACCTCATAAAACAAGCCCAGCCTACATCCCCCTGCTACAAGAAAAACCCCAAATGCAGTGCCAAAGAGAGCAGCTCAAAGCTCAAAGTACATGAAGAACGTGCATTCCAGTGTTCAGTAAAATCCTGCTGATCCCCATCTGCTGCTGTAGCTTGAGGGACTTTTCAGGGAAATAACATATCCGTGTTCCTTAAGAGTTGCCAAAATTGTGAGTGAAAAAGGTGTAGTTTCATAACAGACTCATCTACACCCAGGAAAACACAGAATGAGAGAGTGCTGCAATCTTGGGGACTTTCTGCAGGAGTTCCATCATGTCTCTGCTCTCTGGTTTGGAAGCTGCTGAAATTTCCCCTTCCATGGAAATTATTCAGCAGAAGTCCCAGCCACAGACCCCTCAATCAGGAAATTCCAGGAGCCATGCATGGACTCCTCCTGGGACTGGTCTGGAAGAGGCAGCTGATGTCTTACTGTGCATCCAGATGTACTTGGGGACCAAACGGGTATCAATATATATACATACATCATTTTTCTCCCTTTAGGTGCTAGGTCATTATTTCTATGTTTTAAGCTCAGAAAATATTGTCACAGAAGAAGTTTACCTGCCAAAGAAATACTGTGATTTGTAGAAGTGAATAGATAAGAACTGATATCCAGAAGCTGGACAACTGAAGTTGTTTCATAATTGATTTCTATATATGGGACTTTATCTTCTGGTGAGGTCTTTACCTTTAAAAGCAGGTCTGTACCTTATAGAAAGGATAGAAAAGAGAGGTCATTTGTTATCTTATCTTGTAATGAGATCAGCAAAGAAGGACTTTTAAGGCCCTCCACAGCTTGTTCATGATATCAGTGTGGTTCTTCAATTGCAGAATCAATCCAGGTATAAATTTGGATGCTGGAACTTTGTCTCTTCCCTTCTGCCCACATCAAGGAGCATCTAGGACCATGTCTATGGGTCCTGAGTTGTGCTGGATTTACCCCTGGTGTGATCCGAGCCATTGCTGCTATCCTCACTGCCTGCCACCTCTCTGCTGCTGTCACCACAGTTGATAATCCAGATTATCAGTGAGTGGGGAGCAGGCAGCACTGCAGGACGTTTCCTAGACCCCCTCCCCGTACACAAACACCTTTGTGCCTCCTGCTCAGGGCAGGGGTCATCACCCAGAAACTTCTTCAGTAGTTTCAATTCAGTCTGCCAGAGCCCTTTGCTCCTAATGCCATTTAATCCAGTTCCTTGTTAGCCAGCCAATAAGATTTTCACTGATATCAGGTTTTGGCCCAAGAATAGCGCAGATCCTTTTGAACTGAACATCTATAGCACAACACTTACATTTTATCAGGAAAAAAGCCTGAACCAGCAGAAACTCTTTTGAAGCCAGGGCAACATCATTACCATAAAGGCAAACACTAATTTAATGTGGTTCACAGTAACAACACACCATTTATTTAAATACTTCACCATTTAATTTATTCAGCATTTTATATTGAAGATTTTTTTCATTAGGATTCCTCTGCAAAACCGAAGAAGGCATTAAATCATTTAATATACTGACAACTCGCTTAATTTATTTAAGCACAGGAGTCTAATTCAAAAAGCCAGACCTTATACAGAGCCCTGTCTTTACAGCCCTGGCATACAAGGGCCTATTAATTTCAGGGTAGTGCGTTACATGAATTTATTTTGAGATCCCCGTACGTGTTCTCCTTTGGTCAGCAGCCTGCTGTGGGGCCGCACCTGCCAGAGCTGCCTTTAGGAATTCCTCCCAGTGCACACCAGTCCTGCTCCATGCCTTTTGCTTCTGCTAATGCTGGTGAGCATCCAGCCTTTTGCATTTGTCACCTGGCTGGATTTGGTCCTTGATGTGCCACAGAGTGACCAGCACGGCTGGAGCAGCAGAGGTCAGCAGGGAAACAGAGGAAAATCAGCAAGCACCGGGGTCATCAATGATGTCTTCAGTTTAATGCTCATTAAATGGCATTCAGAGCACTTGGTAAAGTCTGGGGGATGCACTGACATGTACCCCTGACTCAGCTGATATTGAATTAACCAGAGACACTCGGTTTCATGGTGAGGCCCCTCCAGCCCTGCCCTGAAGGTGCTGAGCAGCCTCAGGACTGTCCACAGTTGTCACATCAAAGCTCTCACACCCTGCCTGAAGCAAATCCTCCACTTGGTATTCTGGGTGCTCAGCTCCTTGAGCAATCCAGCCCTTGTGGCTTATTACTGATGTCCCCAGATCTCCCACAACAAATGGCAGAGAAGAAAATTGTCACCTGCGACAAAGCTCTGGGTGATATTGGGGTCCCCAGTGGCTCCTGGTTTGGCTGCTTTCTGAAATTGGTGCTGAAGCAGAACCTGGGAAACAATAGCACATTTTCAATAGGATGCACAGGGTGACATTAATAAACATTAGGGGGCTTGATATGATCAGGCAAAAGCAGCACAACGAAATGAGGTACCAAAAGCAGGCTGGAGAGGAGGGGAAGGCACCTGAACAGGGTGTTTAATGACTCACCCAGCTGCGAAATGCAGTGGAGGGCAAGGCTGGGAGAGAAAACCTTTTAATAAATTCAACATGTGTGCACCCTTTGAAGGCTTAGCTCCCCATTCCCCAGTGGTGTTTGACCCACCTGAAGATACAGATCATACAGAAAATAATAACCAGTAAGTAATAATAATAATAGGAATAATAGGAAGAGCGGGACCTTCATCTCCAATTCATATTTATAATCCTGCAAATATCTCACCTAAAGCCACAAGATTTATGGGTTTGCATCTATAATTAATATCCTTCCTTAAGCAGGAAAGGGTATGTTTTCCTACAAATAAATCTGGTGCTCTAGACCTGGATTTTGAAGACTAATATTTAAATCCCCAACAAGACACAGTTATTGATTGTATAGATGCATACAGCAAAGACACACCCTGCACATTTATAGAGATAGCATTGTATAGCTGTTTTAAAAATAAATAAAGTTTCTCTTTTAAATGCAATAGATGAAGCTTAATCAGGAAAAAAAGGAGGAAGATGGGGAGATCAACCTGGCGTCTGCTCCAAACTGCCCCTATTTCCCAAACATTTCATTTGGATCAGGCCCCTTGCTAAAAGCAGGGCTGTTTCTGGGCGCCGAGACACATAAAGGGCTTTGAGACAAAGGTAATCGATTTGCTTTTAGTGTTATGAGGAAAATAAACAGTTAGGCTGATATAACAGTAAAAGGGTCAAACAGGGTCAGAGCTAATGAAGTGACTTATGGCAGGTTGGAATTAAAACACCCTTCCTTTTCTCCATCCTCCCCTCCAGGAGTGCTCCCTGTGAACGCCCAAAATCACAGCCGGGGGGGGACAGCAAAGCACCAGCTAAGACTCATTTGAGGCTGGGCACTGGACTTGCTTTGGTTGAAGGTTTCCATGTCCAGCAGCACCTGAATGAGGTGATGCTTCCACCCTTGAAGGGTCTGTGTTGTAGGCTTGGAGCACTGCAAGCTCAGGACTAGCTTGGATCTTGTGGGACATCCACCTTGGGTCAACACCAGCTTGCCCAGCATCTGCTGGCTCTGGTCTGTGCTCAGGAGATCTCCTCACTTTCTGAATATTCTCTACAACCAGGTTTCAAAGGGTTTATGTGTTGTGATTTTGTTGTTGTGGGGGTTTTTTCTCTCAGGGGTTTCTTTTCACTTGAGTTGTAATGAACAAAGTGGGAATGTGCTGGGTAAGGAACTAAGCCTAAGAAAATACAGCTTCTCTGCAGCAAGCATGGATATATCTGAAAAATTATTGAGGATTACTGGAACTTTAAACGTAGGCACTCAGCCAAGGTCAAGGGTGGAAGCATCACCTCATTCAGGGATGAACTTAGCAACAGAGGTAAAACACTTCTGCTGTTCTTTATCTCAAGAGTAAAGATATGAACAGAGCCCAGACACTGGTATTTATACTGTCCTAAGGCATACAGGACATTTAATGGGCCCCGTTTAATGGTGATTTTAGTTAGTCATGTTTAAATACTATTCATCAAAAATTTTAAAAAAGCCTTTATGCACTCAGTCACTTAAGGAACTCATCAGTGACTGCATGTGAGAGCCTCATGAGGAAAGAGCTTCTTCTTCCCAGATTATGGGCTCCCAGAAGGGAGATTACACCCGGGGGAAGAAGAAGAAGGAAGGAATTGGCAGTAACACTTGAGTAGTGCCACAAAGGGGTGGTGAGCCCCCAGGCAGGATGGCTGAACCCTGCTTTGGGGAGTCAGCTCCATCACCCCTGGACCGGAGATGGTCCTTTCCCCCAACTGTTACTTTCAAGTGTCACAAAGCCTCTGTGGAAAGAGGGAAAAGAAAAAGCAAAAGAAACCTTCTGGTGAGCACTGTGCTGTTCCAAAACGCATCAGCCATGGAAAAGCTTTCCCTACAGACATGCTGTCCAATGCACGCCCTTATGATTTTAATCTCTGTGAAGAACATGGGCTGTGGGTGCCCAGACACTGCTCTTCTCTGCAGCTCTGAAAGGGGAAGAAATTCATGGCTGTAGCTCTTCAAGGCCAAGTACCAGTAGCACAGGGGCTGGAGAAGCTGCAACCAGTGTGGGGTACTCAGCCAAGGCAGAGCTTTGCTGCAACTTGGTTTTCATGATTTAGCATTCCTGCTGTAAATAATTGATACTAATGTAAGTGAGATAAGAGATAGACTGTCTGTGGGCTGGGAGGAAGTGGATCCTGGTGACATCCACCTGGAAATGTGCTTGCGGATTTATCTGAAATAAAAACGTTGAAAAGCCAAACATGATGTCCAAGAGGTGGGGAGGGAGCAGGGATGGGAAAGGTAATCAGTGATCAGCTCTGAGCACTCTCATCTCTCTAAGAAAAAGCTATCACTAATAATTTCCTTCATAAGAGAATTCCTGCACTAACTAGCACTTCCTCTCTCCCTGAGCATGGCTCTCACACTAGTCCATAAGCTGTGTTCCTGCACTGCCAGAGAGCTGGGTGGGTGTTAGCACAATTTAAGGAATTAAAATGTCATTAAGGGGGTGCGTGGAGCACACCCTTCCTTGTTGGACACCATGCCAGCAGGAAAATGCCAGTGAGCTCAGCATATCTGATGCCTTTGGCTTAGCTTATCTACAACCAGCTGAGTACCAGGAAGGAGCTCTCCTTAATCTCGGGCTTTGAAACTGGAGAAGGCAAAATAATATCTCCAGTCCTGCGAGGGCGGCCGTGAGACGGGCGATGGAGACAATCCTGCTGGGTGGAGAAGGGGAGATTTCCCTGCTGGGAACCTTGGAATCCAGCACATGCCCGGGACCATTACACCATATCCATTTCTAAATCCTGATTTGGAGGCTGCTATTGGCATTTCACATCCTCTGAGGAGTCTGTGCCCGGCGGCAAACCGACATTCACTTCCCCCCGCATGACATAATGCCTGTTTTCATCCTGTCTAGTGGATATAAAAAAAGATAATGTCAGCTGAAAAAAAATGACATCACTATTGAGCCACTTTACAGCTCTCTGCTTCTCTCTTCTGTGTCTCCATCTTCACATCCCACCTGTGTTACCTGTTGCTCATCAGCCCAAGGACCTCCCTGTAGCCACTGCACAAGGTACGTGTGCCTGATGGTTTTAACTTGCTGGAGGATTCAAGTGCCAAAGTGAAAGGAATTTGCTTCATTTTAAACTATTTTCTTGTAAACATAGGGAAGGCCCCTCATGTCCTCTGTCTCTCATGCCTACAGCAGGCAGCTTGTGATACTCCTCTCCTGAAGGCCATGCCTTTGCACATCACTCTGGTAAGCACATATTCAGGGCTCTAAATTTGTTTTAAAATATGCTTCTTAACCTAGAGATTTCATGCAGAAAGGCAGAGGAAAAAAGCTGCTTTGGAAATGTTAGGAAGGAGCAGCATTGACTCATCAGTGATATGAATGGGGAAAGCCAGAGGGACCTTCTCATCGCTAATGTGATTTTATGATTCAGTGAATAATGCATATTAGCATAATACTAACTTAAAAAATCCATACTCATCATAGAATCACAGCTATCAACATTATCCTATTATTAATTATTAACATTTACACTATCAATCAGCCCCTGGCTGACTGATAGCTTAAAATCTTGCATAAAGATTGTTACAACAAGAGCCACAGTACATCACGTAATGTGCTTCACAGCTGGGTTGTCATATCCTCATCTATAAAGCCTTTTACTAATGCACTTTACAACATATCTTACAGTACATGGATGAAGAATGTGGCTGCACCCAGTAATAATTCCATTAATTATGAATAAAGCATTTACAAATGACATCCTTATTTAAAATTAGTGATGAACACATTTTAGTTTAATGCAGATGCACTGTGTAATTTGTAATTGGATAAAAAGCAGTGTTGGCAGCATGGGGTAGGGAAAAAGGGCCAACATCTTATGATCTTTGCATCAGCAAGGAAAGGGGGAAAAAAACAGTAAAATGATTGACAAACAACAAAACATTGGCATAAAGCTGGCCAAACTCCAAGGTGATGGTTGAAAGCAGTGATTAAAGGTGCCCTGCAGAGCTGAAAGGGAAAAATCCTTACCCACTGACCTTGCATGACGGTTGTGTTAATAAAACTCACTCCTATATTAATAAAGTCTATATTTTCATTGCTTTCTCTCATTTCAGTGTTTTCAGCTGGCTGGCAGCTCACCAAGCCTCGTTAGCCACATACAGTTTGCCTTTGCAGTACCTTGGTACCGCTTTGTCCTGTAGGCACTTGGAGATGGCAGAATATTTATTACATACAATATTTCACTGAGGCTACTTACGTCAAGAGGCTATAAATACATTACTCTTCCTAGTTTACTTAAGGGATAAAAAGTGAGTAGCTAAGTTTACAGAGCAGGCCCAGGCGCTATTAATGTGTGGTCTGTTCATTTTCAGATAGATCTCAATTGTTTGAAATTATTTTCCAGATTAATCCCGTGAGTGATTCTTGCCTTGCTGATCATTTCCGAGCACTGCTGGTCTACTTGTGCAGTGGTCATGTTCAGGTGGGAATCTCTGAAATGCAACACTACACCACATTTTCTTGCAGAAAAGAAAAAGAAACCCAGGTTACTACATGTATTATGGAAGAAAGGTTAATTTAAACTCATCAAGCCTTCTAGTAATAAAGCTGTGAATATTTATGTGGTCACAGTTTTTTACTGAGAGCCTTGCGCCAAGAACTTCTTATACTGAGGTTCAACTATTTCAGCGTGTCCCAGCCGGGGATACAAAAATCCCAGTAGCTCACTTCTGGCCACGCTGACATGGGAACAAGAGCTTTGGTGGTCAGGAAAAAGTCAGAAAAGTCCTTTTAATTGCTTTTCTCCTGAATTTCCCCAGTGTTTACAGCAGTAAAAAGGTGCCTGGATAATGCACAGGCCATGCTGTCATGTGTCTGTTAGCACAGAGCCAGAGCTGTGCGTGGTGCTGGGTGCTGAGGGTGGTGCAAGGTTCAGCAGACTCAGAGAGTCAGAGAAAAGAGAGCTGGATCCATCACATAAAGTAAAGGGAAAAGATTGCCTCGGGAGGGACCTACTTTTGGATTCAGGCAGATCTTTTTGCACATTTTCCAAGGAGATGAGATTGCAAGCCAGAGCTAAGCCAATTAGGAATTCTGTCTGAATTATTTTCACATTCTCTTTTAATGTCCCATCCATGGATGACACCTAGTGCAAAGCATGACACCTGACATGGCCCTTTCCCCATATTTTCAAGTTAATAAACATAGTAAAAAGTAATATACAGTGTTTATTGCCCTCACTGTTAAGGAGGACACTGTGTATTCCCCCTCTCCTCCCAAATCCAGGCAGTGTAGGAGAGGCTGCTGTAATTATAGGTCTCCTTGTGCAAGACTGCTTTGAAATTCCCAATATTTCTCCAAACCACCAGCAAGTTGGTTTTCAGAGCTGCCTGACAGAGAATTTATTTATTAAGGTCTTGGCTGTTTGCAGCAGCGGCTGGGCAGCAGCAGTTCCGCAGAGTTATCAAAAATCTATTTCCATGCGGAGTCACAAGCAAGAGTATCAAACCCCCTTTGAAAAGCCAAGTGCAACATTTACATTTTAATCTCCCCAAACACTCTCGTTTCTGACAAACCGGGTTTTTTGGTCCGTGTGTTATGGAGAGGAAAGGCAGAGGGGATGGAGGAGGAAGGTTTATAGCCCTGGGAGGAAGCGTGGGCTGCTTTGAGCCTGGCCCTGCTGGAGTGGCACGGAGACCTCTCCATGCGCAGGGACTGCAAGGACTGTCTCCCTTCAGCATTGCTGCGGCCAGGTGAAAAAGAAAAGCAGCCTGGCCCCAAAATCGAGCAGTGCAGGGACATCAAACACGGAGCAATCACATGTACAGGTGTAAAGAAGGAGGAGCAGCCCCGTGCTGTGCTGGGCAGCCTCTCCCGGCTACAAACAGCACACATGGAGGGGTCAGCGTGGGCTCTGTGGGGCTGGCAGCGGCCGCTTGCAGCCACTTATCCACAGGGACAAATAGCCCTTATTTTACTGTTTATTCGCCCCTCTGCCTGCAGGTTAATTGGGATGAAGTGCAGGGGCTGGCCGGACCCAAGCTCTACAGTTCGCAGTCTGGCAACAAAAGCAGCCCTGCCTTTCCCTTGTTGTCAGCGGGGCTGAGGTCCTGCGCTGCCTCTGTGGAGTCGCTGCGGCAGCCCATGAATTATGGATGAAATGAAAAATCCCAGCCCGGCGCACAGAGGGAATATGCAAAGCGCAGAGCCGTCACCTCTGTGCGTGAGCCTCGCTCTGCGCCGCCTCCCCAAAACACCCGCTCGGCTTCGCCCGTCGCCGCCTTGGCCCGCGGGGCTCGGGATTCCCTCCTCCCGAGGGATGCGGGCTCTGAAATGATACCCATTGATTTGGGAAGGAACGTCCTTGTGCTCTCCGGGATGTCCCTGGGAGCTGCCGAGGGTGCTGCGTGGATACGCGGCGGGGATTCACACGCAGAGGTGCGGGTGTCCGGCAGGACGGGTCTCCGGGGCGGGCTTGCCCGGGGGAAATCTGGCGTGGTGCAGATCCCTGCTCCAGGGAACACCTGAACACACATTTACAGGTGAGGGGGTGCAGGAGTTGCCACCCAGGCTGGGTTTGAGAGCTGAGCAGGCCCAGCCTGTCCATGCAGAGGAGCCCTCGGGGGACCTGCAGAGGCGACAGCTCCCACCAGAGCTCCCTTTCCTTGAGGCAGCGTGTTAGGAAAGTGCTTGACAGGTTCTGACTTCAAGACTCTGTGATCTGGGGAAGCTCAGTCTCTCTACTCCTAACTTCTCCTTCACAGAGAAGATGCCTTTCAGGAGGCATTTTGAAAATGTCTTTTAATTTTTAAATGCTTTAGTTCCTCCCTTGCAAATCCAGCTCTCTGTTTTTGTGCACCATCTAATAATGTGCTTCCACACAGCCATTTCTGAGTGTGCAATATCAACATCTGTGCTAAAACCAAGCAGAAATTTTTCCCCAAAGCAAAATTTTGCTGTGTATTATTGTTATTTTTTTTTTCCTATTTAATGGTTTGCTTGTCATGGGCCCTCTTCAGCCTCTTATTTTCAGAAAATGAAGGTTCTTTGCCTCTCACTTCTTGTCAAAGACACCCTGGCAGACAAGAGCTTCGTCACCCTTGTCCCACCTCCTAAAAGCATTTTACTTTTGCTCACTAAAACTGTGCTGCAGTAAAGCACCTCACTGAACTGGGTGCCTGATATGCAGCAGGTTGGCAGAATTAATTCATTGATGTTTGTACAGCCTTTTGAACTTCTCCTGTTACCTAGGTGTCAATAATGATAATAAAAACAAAAATATTATTATATTACTATTTTTTGTGTTGTTCTGACTTTCCGTCATAGCCAATGATGAACATTCCCCTGTGCAGGTATTTAAGCTATCTAGTGGGAGATGCTTTGTTCTTAATTTTGATTATTTTAAGATGTCCTTTAGCACATCAAATAATCTCCCTAGGCAAGGATTTATAGAAAGGTCTTGAGAGCTGTCAGAGTAATGTTTTTCCAGCAGTAAAAACTCAACCTCCTCTTTGATTTTCATTTCTGTTTTGTCCTGGGTGTAGCTGCAGTGAGTGCTCGGTCACAGCCATCAGGATGGAGGAGATGTGTTGTCAGTTGTTTTATTTTTGATCCCATTTGAATGTGTCAGTCAACTGCCTCAAATCAAAGAAAGTGAGAAGGAGCCTTTAACAGTTGTGATTGAAAACTTCTGACTTACCTTTTTTTTCTTATTTTTATAGACACTAAGTAAATGGTTGGCAGTTTCTTGTGAGTCATAACATTTCTAAATATATTGAAGAGGCTCTTTGCCAAGCTGCTGGAGAAGGTGGTGTCTATTCCTATTGACTCCTTTCTCCCCTTTAGATTACTTTTGCATTTAATAATTTCAAATCATAAGGAAAAAAAATCAGGGACTCATAACTAGGCTGTGATTAATGAAAGTGTAATGCAAGCTACTGTACAGCCATTAGAAACCAGTTAGCTAATTAGTAATCACAGAGGTGGTAATAATTAAGAGACCATAAAATAGAGGTAACCTAATAACAACATCTTCCTCTGACCCAGAACTGGTGAGAAAAGGATGGTTTGTTAGGTTAGGGACAGAGAGGAGTCAAGATGGAATGTTCTGTGAGTAATCACTGTCAGGGAGGTTTCAGAGCACAGATAAGTAGAACAGAGCAGATTTTACACCAACATAATCCAGACTGCAGCAGAATCCTCTCTCAGTGGTGCTTCACACCTCTGCATCCCTCTCCCAACTTATGAACTGCCACAATTCAGTGACAATCAAGACAGGGTGAGAGAGGAGCTGGCTGCCTTGCTCTTTCTTACTTTGTTCCCTTTCTTCTTTCCCAGGTTATTAGGAAATATAATACTAAAACTGACTTCACCTTGCAGTGCCTGAGTCGACCAGGTTTGATTTCAGGAAAAGGAGAAATCAGTGACCTAAGATGTTTAAGAAGAAAATCCTGTTAGAGGATTCCCTATATTTATAGAGCTCCTTGTGTATTTATGGATGTTATTCACTATAGTTTCACAGGACTCTACAGCTGCTTGAAACATCTCATGCTAAGAGGGAAGAGTCTTTCTGGGCAGAGGAAAATGGTGCAGTGATCGATGAGGGTGGCAGTCACTTCCAGAGCCGCTCCCAGGAGATGGGTGCCAAGGAGATGTGTCACCCCTTCAACCCTCACTGCCTTTGCACCCAGGTTGGTGCAGCTCTTTGGGCATCACCAGCCGACTGGATCCTGAACAACCCCAAAATGTGCCCCAGTGTTCCCCATGCAGGAGTGTCCAGGTCAACGAGAGATGTGGGACAGTGTGAGGGGCTGGATCTCACCCTTGGGGATTAGAAGTGACCTACCCCAGGCTGCTGGATGAAACGGCTCCATGTAACAGGCAATAAAAATCCTAACCTGTAATTTTCCAGCTGGAATGGGTCACCACTACGACCATCTCCATTGGTTCTTAGCATTTCTGCCACGGTTTGTGTGTGTTTCGTTTGACCTGGGTCTAATGAGCAGAGAAGAGGAGCTGCAGACACAATCAAGGCTCAGCCGCCAAGGCTGATGAGGCTGCCGAGACTGCTAAGTGGGTCTTCATTAGCTATTCACATGCGAAGAGCAACCCTTATTTATTCTTCTTTCCTAGGTGAATCTATTTTTGAATATCTTTTGTAGTGATCTTGTCTGAGGAGGGTGGCGAGGAGATTGGAATGAGTGCACCACTACTGCCGGTTAACCGGATTATTGTCCTGGAAAAACGGGCTGTGACACCAAGCTGGCAGCAAGCTGCAAAGAAGAAACAATGCGATGCCATTTAGAGAAGGAAGGAATCATTTTCCCCAGTGACATCTCTGGTGGGAGGCAGGACTTTATCTTCTCTTTGCAGCTCAAATGAGGCAGCACAGCAGTAGCATTAACTGTGCTTCCACGTTTCCAGCTTGTCTTTTCATTAACTTTTTTTTTGTTTGGTGTGGTTTTTGGGTTTTTTTTAATATTTTTTTTGGTGTGTTTTTTTGGTGGTTTTTTTTTGCGGGTTTTTTTTTTTTTTTGTGGGGAGGGGAGANGGTTTTTTGGGGGGTTTTTTTGTGCTGTAGCAGGGAACACGCTTTCCGGGAGGGAGGTTTGTGGGTGAGTCACAGGAGCTGCAAGCCCAGGATGTCCCAGGAGGGTTCCCAGGCTGTGGCACCTGTGGTACCGTTGCAGCCAAATGGATGAGCCTGGTGGCCTGCAGAGAAGAAGGGAAACCTGATTTACGTCCGCCGGTCTGGTGGAGAGGGGATTTGGGAGCAGCAGGGCACGGTGAGCCTCGCTCCAGGTGCACTTCCATCCCCGCACTTGGACACGGGGCTCACGTCCTGGGGGGTTCTCGAGGCCTCGGACGGGGCAGTGCTGGACCCCCGGCAGCACCAGTGGCTTCTCCACAGCCTGCCTCCGATGCTGGATCCAACCTGCAGCCCCCTCTGGCATCATGGGGATGCTGCTTGAGGAACCTCATGCTGATTTCCTTTTCACCTGACCCATCCCAGCCCTTCCAAACCTGCCCGGTACCTTTTCCCTTTTTGTTCCGTTTTTATAATCGGGCAGTGTAGGTGTGAATCCCGTACTCCTCTGAGTTATCTTTGCCCAGCTGAGTCTGTTTGTGCTGCAGACTGTGTGGGTGACACCCTCGGGAAAGCCACGTTTAGCAGCGCGTTGCTCCAGGAAAGTGCTTTTTATATGAGCAGAGATGTGAGACAAACTCTTGCACCTCTGGGGCTGGCAAACAGCTGATCCATGAGAGATGACTTTTTTCCCCCCTTGTGATTTCGACCTTATTTGCTGAAAGTGAAACATCATCCAGCCTTCCAGGAAATACCACAAATCTTCTATCTGACATGAGAACATAAATCTTCTGTAAAAGACCTGCATCTCAGGTCTCTGGAATCGAGTTGTGGAGGCTAGAGTGGGAATCTCAGCCTCCTGAATCCAGGGCTGCTGAAGCTGGGAAAAAAAACATCCCCATGGGGTTAGCCCTTACTGAGCTGATTCTGCACCAGCTCCTCATGGAACAAGTGGGGGGGTATTTGCCTGAATCACCTTGAGCCTCTTAAATTTTTGTGGGAGACATGAAACTCTTCCCCTCCAGCTCTGTATGTCTGGCTAAAATAAAAGCCCAGCTTTCCAGCCCAGAGTAACCCACCTTCCCATGGTTCAGCCTCCCCGAATCACCTCCCAGGAGAGGCTGCTGCACTGCAGAGGTTTTGGGCTCTGCACCCCACGCTCAGCAGGGCAGCCCCAGCTCACACCTCCAAGAACACACTTCCTGAGAGGATGCCGATGGGTCCCCGGCCTTGCCTGTGCCCCAAGCTTTGTGCAGGACCACAGAGGCCTCTCTGAGAAGGCAGCAGCAGCCCTGGGGCTCACACGTGGTTATTTGACGAAAAGAGCTTATTTGTGGGAAGACGTGGCTGCAAATTTTTCCACCTCCCACCCTCCACAAGTGGTTTAGGAGGTTCTTTTGCTCAAGATGTTTGTGCTTTTACTTTTGCTCCCCCTGGGCTGTATCCCCCAGTGTGCAAACCTCTTTGTTTCATGGCTCTTTCCCAGAGTAGGGGCACCCCAAACCCCACTAGACCCGGGGAAGTAGCCACCTTTGCACTTTGCTGTGTGTCCCTCTGGATCCGTCTGGTGACATCCCAACCCTCAGCATGCTGGGGATTATGGCTTTAATCGAGCCCACAGAAATACTCCTCCAAAAGCTCCGGAAAGTGGAACTTTATTTTTTTCTGCCTGGACCACTTTTCCTTGTTTTACCACTAGATGGGAGAGTGAGACTGGGCTAACTCAGCTGCTCCCCTCCTTATCCCGGCAGGAATTCCGAGGGGAGAGGAGAACTGAGAGGAGAACTGAGAGATGCCCGAACGTCATCCTGCAAATCCTCCCACCTCAGGAAGGGATCGGGTAACTCCCAAAATGTCTAGATGTTGCTTAACCCCAAAAGTGCATGGTTAAAAGTGAGGTTTGCCTGGTGCTTTCCCAAAATACCAGGAACCCTGTGGATCCCACTCTGCCCTCATGGAAGGGGAATTCACTTACACAAACACTGGATATATTCTTGGGGTGAAACACTTCATATTTTTCCTCAAATCCACGTGTCCTAGAGCAGAGGGAGATAGGGGAAGCACTTGCAGTTCACTCCTCTCATCCATATCCGAAATCCTGCTTCCCAGGAATCCAGGTGACCCCAAAAATTGAGAGGTTAAAAAGTCCCAGGATCACAGAATGCTTGGGGCTGGAAGTAACTTTTGGAGATGATCTAGTCCCACACCCAACAGGTAAATATAAATAAAGCAGCATTTTCTCCTCCTTTCCTTCTACAGGATTTTCTTTCACCTATAGGATTCTTGTGTAAGGATCCTGCCAGTGATGCCATTTTCCTGCAGAAAATAAAACGGGGCTGTTGCAATGATTGCATGTGCAGGAGGAGAATTCATGCCTCGGTCTGACACCACTCACCTCGGGAGCTGCTGTGGGTGAGGGAGGGGACAGCCCCTGGTTCATTAATGTCTTAGTAAATTTACTTTAACTGCAGCACTTCCCCACTCCTGAGACTTCCCAAGGTTTTGCTGAGACTGGGTTTATTTGGGAATTATATAGCTGCAGAAGCAGTTTCTCAACCCAATTAGATTGTCCAGTGAGGCTATTTTTATTATTGTTAGTTTTGGGGCTTTAAAATGGAACATCTTGCTTCCTGAGATTTCACAGATTTTGCAAGAAACCTCACAGCAGACAAATTTTCCGACTGCCTGTGTGACTACATCAGAAGATGTCATCCCTGTAAAGTGGAAATTATCTTTTTGGAGGGTTTTGCCCTCTGCCCAACCTTCTTAATTTGCAAGTTCTTTAGAGAAGTGACTCATCTTATTTGTTTAACGCCTGGCATAGTTGGGCAATGAGATGAAATAATCCCAATAACTTCCGTAACTGCAGTACCTTTGTTGCCTCTGTTGGGGTCTCCTGGCTTTGCCACCACAGGAAATGCCTGACATTATCCTGCTCAACAGAAGTAATAGCTTCTTTAGAAAACAAAGTCTGAGTTTTTACTGGATCTATCTACTCTTATTTTCCATAAGCAACAGCCACCCCACCCTGGATGTGCAATGAGGCCACCGAGTCACCAGGAAGGAGTGACCAGCTCATTTACTTCCCAGGGGAAGACCAAAAATTGAAAAAAAAAAAAAAAAAAAAAGACTTGGATTTTAAAATCAGCCAGAACTAGAATGATCAAGGCCTTACATGAGATAGTGATAGAATTAGCCTCGTGATTTCTTCTCCATGTTTACAGGGATAATATTTTTCCAGGGTTCAAAGTCTTCCTCTGCAGGAAGCATGTGATGTGCTTTGCAGTCACACCATATTTTGCTGCTATGAACAATTAAAAAAATCAATTTCTGGAGTGATATTTTCTATGTTTATAATCTCTGAACTAATTACAGGACTGGAAAATCGATAGCTATCTGGAAATCTTTCCAATACAACCAACTAAGCATCCTACAGATCATGCTGGAATATATTCTTCCCAAACACATGCTGCTCCTGACCATCTCCCAGATCCCACAGGCAGATGATATCACTGTCAATAAACCTCTATACCTCATTGCACTGCAGAGGCAGCATTTACCAAAATCTGCAGGGGGCACAGGGCTAAGAAAATTGCTGAGAGCTGGAGCAATGCCTGTGCCAGCATTTTAAGCCAATGACAAAAAAAAAAATGTTCAGACTGGGTGAGTTCAACAGGAACCTAAAAAACGAGTATGAAATAAAGCAATTATAAGTCCATGTCTTAGTTATAATGCTGTTTTTTCATCAGGCTTTATTAAAATAAAAAGTAGAACCTTTGGTGACTGAAAATAACCTCCTTCTCTTGTTTCTTGGCAAGAGAGAAGCTGAGTTAAATGGGCAGTTTGATGGTGATTACACTTCAGAAACACACATAAAGAGGAAGGGAGTTGTTCTGATGAACAGATCTGCTCTTGCTGTACAAACACACTGTGTTGACCGTAGCAAATCAGCTGGAACCAGAGCTCGAACCCTTGTGCTGGTGCTCTCCACACTTCCCACGCACTGCAGGCATTGCCGGGATCCTCTCCAAGATGCTGCCGCCTCCCTCGTGCCCTGTGAGAGCTCAGTGTGCTCTTCCTTGCTGTGCTGGAGTCTGTGCTGCTGCTAAACGAGGACTAAATATTCCCACTGGACACGGTGCCAGCAGCACAGCAAGTGGATAAGAAGCACAGATCAGAGTGCAGGGGATTTTCCCCACACTCCCATTTGCGCTCCTGCTTGGTACGAGAATAGGACGAATTCTAAGCTGTCGCAATGCCACAAAGTATTTGCTCTGATTTTATATATTGTTCTCTGATTATTCTTCATAGCTTTTTCCCTCCAGTAAACTGAACAGAGGAAAAGCAGGACTGGGGCACATCCCTGCCCTCACTGCCTCCCCAAGCTGGGGGATTCCCACAGCTCCTCAAGAGGGTCATCCTCATCCTGGAGTGCAGCTTTGGGTCCAGCAGCCCGTGGAGGTAAGGTGCAGAATATGCCTTGTCCCAGCCCTCATCTCAGGAGACAGGCCGTGATTTATAGTCCCTCCTAAATAAGAAGTTGGCAGGTTGGTTATGCTCAACGAATTTAAATTTTGGAGCCAAACACAATGCATGCAGTCATCTGGATTGTAAATATTGTTCTTATTAATTTCTGTTTGCACTTCTGTAGCACTCTCGTGCAGCTGAGGAGCTCCTGTGCACATCGGGACAGAGGAAGGAGCCCTTGAGCTGCTGACAGCCTGCCCAGAACAGTGGGCCCAGAGCTGAGGGGGGCCAGGGGTGTTGATGGCAACAGCACCCAGAACACACCAGTGGTGTGGCTTTGCTAATGTGGGCTGCTTTCTGCCAAAAAGCAACAGTTACAAAAGCACTGTGTTTATCATCACCACAGTGAAAACTTCCCTTTGAACTACAAAGGCTGAAAGGTCCTCGGTGGGGACGTGGAGCTGCTGGGGGCCACGCACTGCTCAGACCCTGCAGGGACAGACCTACAGCTGCTGCACTCAGCTTCGTGTTTGCCCTTCAGATGATGGTGTCTTTGGACTCTGCCATCAGCCTTGAAATTTAAATGTCATACTTCCTTCAAATTAAACTCAGCTGGAGTGTGAGAACTCACTTCTGTTTCTCTCTTAGGGAAAGAAGGCTGTGGTGTCTGCACATCACCTAAGGGGAAAGACCTGAGGAAAAAGAGCTCAGATCCTTCAGAAATCTCCCAAAGAGAAGCTCCAGCTCTCCCTTATCTCTTTTAAAATTAACGCATCATACTTTGCACATATTGAGCAGCAAAGTTCCTAATATTGCGTCCCAATAGCCCACAGGCCCAGTGGGGCAGCGCTGTTATTTTACAAAGAGGATGAGAACAGGACACTCACTCCCCTGACACTCACACTCCAGCGACAACCAGCACCTCAGGGGCACCCTGAACTAGAGGTTTGCACAGAGATTATGGGGTTTAACAGCCACCAAAGCATGTGTCAGCCATGAATTTGTATAATCCTTCCTTGAAAGCAGTTACACTTTCGGCTCTGTGATGTCCCTGCCACCAGTTGCTATTGTTTAATCAACAGCTACTTCAAACCTCCTACCTCACCCTTTCATTTAATTGATGGGCAGGATAGATTCTGATGGTCCAGTCTGCAAAGTCAACAGGGTCTCACAACAGGATAACACAAAGTCTGGTAAAAATCCCAGGGAGGGATTTTCAGAAGTGCTTTTCTCACTGCAAGCCAGCACCAGCAGCCTTGAAAAATCCTATCTTTATTTCCTATTTATTATATGTTTCCTGTAAATGAATTTCTGGCTCAAATTACACTTATAATAAAACTCAAAAAAAATCTGCTTTTGGAAAAAAAGAAATCCAGATCTGTTCTTCCTTCCTGGAGATTTGCTGCTTGTTCTGCAACAGGAGATATAAATTATGGAAGTATTTATAACAGCAGTATTAGGAAATGGTCATTCGGGCACCAGAAATCCATATGAGACATTATGGCTTTAAATAAATTGTTTTTTGCTATGTTAATCTAATCTTGTAAATACATGCACACTCAACTATATTAAAACTGTAAATGCTCCCAGACCTGGACTTCACATGATGAATAAACTACTCCCCTTTTTTGCCTTGTCAGCTCTGTGGGTCATGGAAAAACAGGAGCTGATGGGCATTGAAAAAGTTGATATCTGCGCAGATTTAGCCAAAAGATTGTCACTATAATCTCAGGGCCCACGTGGCTCCCAGGACTGAACTTGAAGAAACCTCTTTCAACATCTGCTCAGGACAGAGTGATTCCAGCTCCAGGAGTGCCCCCAGCCAATGACTTCCCTTCCATGGCACTGAATTAGCATTCATTAAACCCAGAGTTTTAATGATTTATGGAGATTAATAAAAAATGGCAGCCAAGAGCTGCTGACACTCCCAAAGCTTCTGACAGGAGTACAACACATCATAAATCCATTCTGGTGTGAAATACTGAATGAAAACTGGTGCAGGCATATCTGCAAGTGTTAACATGACCTATAAAATCAGAGACTCATACTAACTAAAATTATCAGTGTGCCCCAAACCCGAGGAGATAACATATATATTGTTATTATTATTATACTAACAATAGTATAATAATTATAATGTTAGTAATAACACTACTAATACAGTTATTAGTCTCCTTGTCATTGTTTATTATTGTCACTGCCCTGATAATTCTCGGCCCCAAGGACGGACAGAGGCACACAAGGCCCCATGTTCTGAGAAACAACCTCTGTGCTTTGGGAAACAAATTCCAGCTTCTATCCCTTAGAACAAGTTCCAAGATCTTTGGGATAAGCCTTTGGGAAGGCTTTGGAGAAGCCTTCTGCCACTCACACAGCAAGGTGTGCATTGGCTCATGCTGAGCCTCAGGGTCTGAAAACCTGGAGTTTAAACAAACGTGCCCCTGGGACAGACTCCTTTTTATTTACAAGTGAATCAGAAGAGAGGCAAGGCTGATTTGTAGTGCCAGCCCAGCATCTCTTAAAGATTTTAGTAGGAGACTTCCAGGCGAACTCTGTTCTGCCTTGCCACTCCTTCCCCCTTGGTTACTTTATCACAGTTGCTATTAGCTCACGGAAATCCACAGCGCAAGCTCTTATCTTTACATCTTCTTCACCCAAGAGGTACTTCAAGATGCTGAACAACAGCAAAAAATCACTGAAAACTAAGTGAAAAAATAACTCTGCATGTCTGAGGACAACTTCTGCCAAGGCAGAATGGACCAAAATACATGTGGAGAAATGAGCTGAGCTGAGCTGAGCTGAGGAGCAGGATGCAGCCAGAGCCAATGATTCATTCAGCTCTACCTCGGAACAGGAAATGTGGGGGGATTCCCCAGCTCGGATGCCTTTGACGCACTGCTTCACCATTGCACGTCTGTTGTCCTTTCCACCCTGATTATTTAGAATTAAAAAAGGTGTGAAACAAGGTCTTATTCATCAGTGCCTGCACAGCACCAGCCAAAACAATACCCCAGCTTTGTTGTGCAGGAAATTATTTGTATATAATAAATCAATATCGGTTTGTATACATGCAGCAAATGTTGCCTGGTTTTCCTGGCCACAGCCTGTTGCAAACAACAGGCTCTCCTACACTTCCTCTTACTTTAAAAGCAGATTCAGCAGCTCCAAATTTAACCGAACCCCGCAAGAACCACATCTACCTCCAGCTCCAAGGGGAGCAATGAGGGCACAAAAATGCAGCACCTTGCAGCTCCATCTTGGAGCCACAGAGATGAGGAGGAGGCAGTGATGTGAACAGCACATCACCACAGCCCAAGATGAGCTTCAGTGAGCTGCTGGCTCTGTTTCTGCCTCAGCCTCTGCCCCAGCTCTCTGTTCCTTGTGTGTTCTGAGCTCTGGCAGCAGCTGTGGCAAAGGGGCCACACTGCTGTCCCTGCTCTGCGCAGAGAGGGGTTGGCAGGGCTGGTGTGGCAGCTGGACATCAGATGTCCGCCCGCGTCTTTGCCCTCCTCTCTGCCTCGTGCAGCGTTCGCTGGGCTTTTCCATTACCCGGGTTATCCTGTGAGCTCAGGGAAATGAAGCGCTGATTGCACTTCAGGAGCTGAACACGCAGGGCCTGAATTATTTATCTGCGAGCGTGCAGAAACGAGCCAAATCCCCAAGTGACGTGGAATTGGCTCTTGGAAGAAATGCAAAAGGGGATGCAAAGGCTGCACGGGTGGGCATGAGGAGCTGCATGGCCAGAGCCTCACACGTGCACATCCCATCTGCTGGGACTCTTCCTGCCCAGGTGGTTTATGCACAGGAGGGTGTGCAGTGCTCATGTGTGGGCTCTGATCCAGAGACTCTGCCGTGAAACTGCTCAAGAGCCTCAAACCAAACCTCTGTGCCTCAAACCAACCACTGCGACGGCAAGTCCCCCAAAAAGCAAAGAAAAACGTCCAACCAAATGTGTTAATGCAAATGCAGGGGGTTTGGGGTGTCCCACAGCCTTCCTGCTCAGCTCCCTCAGCTCTGGAGGGTTTGTGCATCCTCTGCAATCATTAACTCAGCCGTGCCCAGCCTAACAGTGCCTGGCAAGGTATCGTGCCATGCAGAGAGTGCCACGACAGCCGTGTTTGCGTCCCGCGTTTAATAATGCCCCTGCACCTGCTCCTGTACTTTCCCTTTTACGGCAGCTCAGCTCCAGCAATAGCTGGAGGAAAGCTCAAAGTCCTGCCGTTGCTCTCCGCCACCACAGACGCGGATGCAGCACTGTTTCGCCCTCGGTCTGGCGCAGGGATGTATCCCAGAATTTCTCCATGAGCGTGCCGGGGGTGCAGGGAGGCTGAGATAGCCCCGGACGAGGGCGGGCAGCCCGAGCCAGGGGCCGCCGAGGCTGCAGGTGCGCGGGGGGCCGGGAAACAGGGAGCGTTAGATGTGATGCCGAAGCCTTTACCCCCATCCCTACCCCTCCTCTCGCCTCACCTCCCCTTCTTCTCGCTCCGCCATCCCTTATGCCCTTTCCTTGCCCCCAGACACAGGACCCTCTCCCTGCCCTTCCTGTCCCCATCCCCGTCCCCCT
>WBMY01002313.1:219172-262448 GCA_013397315.1 Donacobius atricapilla | reverse complement strand
TTCTTTTTTTTTTTTTTTTTTGTGCATGCTGCGGAGGATCCTGCCCTCCCATCCCATTTGGGGCTTTTATACCCTGCAGTAGCAGAGAATCATGGCTCTGTTTTGTGCTGCTCATTTTGCTCAGTCCACTTCAAAAAGCACCTCTGAGCGCTTGTTTCGCTTTTCTTTATTTTAATTGGGTGTACCAAACCCAGACCCCTGCCTTTGCACAGATGAAGGTGCTCATATGCAGGGCGCCATAAGTTCTGCTTTACCATTCAGATTTTTTGTCTTCCTCGCGTGGTTCCTTGAGGTACTGCCTGTAAGTTGATTATTCAGAGCCCGGGACGTTTGTATCTTGCATAATCACAGTGAATGGTGGAAAAGTTTTGCAAGACTCTGCACCCACGGGACAGCGTTGGCAGCTTTTTGCTGGTGGGTTAGTGAGATGCTGGGTATGATTTCAGGGGAAAGGTTCCCCCTTTGCATTTTGTGCTTAATGAATTGAGGTTGCTGTGTTAAGGCAACACTAAGCACCATCAACCACGCACAGGCTGCTATGGCTGTGAGCAGCCCTGAAATGCATCGGCCTGGGTTTCTCCGGCCACCCTGAAGGGTGCTGTGCTTCCCCAGCACAGTTAAAAACTGCACTGTCTCGGGCTGGTAAGGGGCTTGTCCTTGTGCAGAGAAGCAGAATTTGGGAGCTGTAGCCGCCCAGAGCCCGCCACAGGCAGGATCAGGGCTTTGTCCGCAGGGTCGGGGGCAGCGCGGCTCTCCGTGCACCAGTCCCCAGCTATCCCATCCTTCTGTGGCTGTGAGATCTCCTGCAGCCACTCTCCTTTCCCTTCTCAAAACTGATTTATTGCTAGACCTCCCCCCACAGCATTAGTTTTGTTCCATGCTGGCCTTGAGTGACCTCGTGGCGTGCGAGCGCGGCCGCTGAATGGCGGGGTTGGAGAACAAAGAGTTCCTGCGCGCACGTTCCGGGGAAAACGCTCCGAGAGAGGTCAAAGACTTCATCTGGTTTATGAATCCCAGATAAAAGCATCCATCCTACTTCAGTAGATGGGATAAGTGATTGTAGACAAGTACTCAGAGAGGGCCACTAACTTCAGTGGATTTTATGTCAGAGCTCTCTCTAGTACAGAGGAGAGCATGTGACGAGGCAGTGAAGTGTTTAATATTAGCAGAGCAGTGTTGTTCTAACCTTAAATCTCTCTTCAGGCAGAAGTACCCCTGAACCTGGGGTTCTGCAATGCTGCTGCTGCCAAAAATAGTGTCATTCCACCTCTAGATTGTAAATGAGCTTGAGCAGTGGGCATATGTTAGCACTGGGAAATACTCTGTTTATTCTGATTCACCTCCTTCAGCAAAGTGCCGAGCCTTTCCAGCAGCTCTTGAATTCCAGGAGCAGTGAAGTCCCATTTCTACTCTTGTGCTATTTCACTGGCATCTGTAGAGTTTCATTAAAATCGATTTTATTGCTATTGTTAATGGCATATTGCTGTATGGCATCAATAATCTTCAGCCACTGGAACTCCCAGAGCTTGGCTGGGTTGCTTCAAGAAAAAAAATGAAATACTGATAAGCTTTGTTTGACTCTGGCTGATGGTTTGAAGAAGTTAGGGAGTCATCTTCATGTTGAGATAGCAAGATCAAACTTTTTTTCCCCCTAAAAAATACTTTGATTTTGTAATATTCTGGCTGAAAAAAAATCCAAGAAAAAGTACTTTAAATAAAAAGTCCCCAAAATATCTGAAGGACTTGAGCCCTTTGAGACTTTTTTCTCTCATAGCCTCTTCCTGAAAAAATGCATCAATCTTTTTAGCTTGCCATATTCCAAATAAATCAGATTTGATATTTTAATTCAATATTCTTTTGCTTTAAAAGCCCTGTAGGAAACAGAATCTCAGCCAGTCAGAGCAGTGACGAGACTGCTCTACCTTGCCTGTGCTGGAAGGGTTTGCCCAGGGCAGATACTGTGGAGCTTTATGTTAGCATAAGAATTCCCAGAAAAAAAATGGATGTCCTCACAGTGCTTTCAGAGCTACTTTATGGCCTCCTCGGATTGCTGGAGTGAATTCAGTCGCTGAGGATTTAGATCTTTGAGCCAGATGTGAGACTTGGTTATAGCAGAATCAGCCTTTTCTGGAGTGCCCCTATAACCCTGAATAACCTGTGATCCCTTTAGTGTTGCATATTCTCCTCTTATTTGGTAGCAAACCTTGAAAAGAGTTTAATTCGGAAAAACTGAATTAAAAGGAGTGAAAAGTAGGTAACCAGGCTGTGATACACTGATTACCTGTCTCCAGTAATCTTGTTTTTAAATAATCTAGATTTTGAAACACTGCCTTTTTTCAAGAGGCGATAAAAAGAGTTTGCCTGCTACCACGAACCAGGAAATTTTGGTTCCCTTGAATTCCGTGTTGCTTTCTTGGAGCGATCCTGAGGGCCCTGCTTGGATGCCTGGTGTGAACAACCACCCTGGTTTAGCAGCAATGATCAGGAATGATCAGGACCATAATTTTGTAGGGAACAGGGCTCAAACTCAGTCCTCAGTGACCTCCTCGGGCCAATGGCCAAGGACAAGGTTATTCTGCTGTGCCCATTTCTCATGGCGTGGGGGCTGTAGGGTGTGAGCAGGTACTTACCAAGGAAAGTAGAAAAGTTCCTGAGCCAGAAATGGAAACCACACTACGCTGCTGCTTGGAAGTGGGAATCCCTTGAAGGCAGTTTCCAGATTTCCAAGTAAATCCATCCTCCAGCAGCTGCTGTCCAAGGCTGTGATTCCTGGTGCATGAGAAAGGGGAGGGTGCAAGGCAGAGCGTGTCTCCCCACTGCTCATGGCCAGCAGAACCCCTCCGAATCCAGCAGATGTTTGGGGTGACAGTGGGAACATTATATGCCTGTTTATTCCTTATCTCAGGAAGAAACACCATTTGGCACCAATTTCCTCCCTGGCGGTTGGAATGAGTTGCTGACCTGGTTGAGCACTGTCAGATGAAGGACGTGCCAGCCTGCAAGAGGGACAGCCTGCAGAGGCTGTGGTGCTTCAAGGGAGTATGCACTCACTCTGAACACCTCTTTCTCTGTCCCTTAAGTGTGGATACTGATGTGCGTGTATGTGGAATTGCTGTTTCGTACTGAGCTGGGGTTCTCAGAGAGGCCTCCTAATGCTGAAGGATATGGCTCAGCATTTTTCCACCTCTCAAAGACTCCACTGACTCTCACCTCTTCGGATCAGAGGGGATTTTTAGTTATTTATTTAGAGGCATCCAGCCATGGGAGAAGCCAGCCGCCACAGACAGCACAGCCAGGATGCACCTGCCCATTTACAGCCCCTGGTGATTTGTGGCCGTGCTTGAGATTTTCAGTGCTTTCTGCATGAGATGTTGCTGCACCCTCTGTTGGACCTTGCAGTACAAGGAGTTGCCATTGGAATGAATCTGAGGTTTCTACGGGAAGGAGCATGCCAAGGGTCCCACCCATCCTTGGTGGCAGTGGTCAGCAGCCCTGCATGCTGCCACTGTGCTGATCTCCTGCTCTGCCCCAATTCCCCTTCAGCCCTGAGTTCCTGCCCTTCACCTCAGAGCTGCTCTAATTTTTGGTCTGGGATTTGGAGTCAGAGAATGAAGAGAAGTCATCCCTTTGAAAGGGATGTCATCATTTCCTCTCAATGACACAAACAGGGATCTGCCCTCTTCAAAGAAATCCCCCAATATACCACAGTCTGTCAAAATCTAGGGTATTGCATGAGCAAGTGGAAATTAGCTGCAAGCTGACATTCTGTTTATCTAAAAGTATGAAATAAAATTAAGTGTGATGCTTATTCGTCTCATCTCTAGGGGATGGGTGGGGAGTACATGGTATCAGGAAACTTAAGAGGCTGCAGATGCCACGTCAGAAGTCTTACAGCCATGTGAACCTGTGCCAGTGCAGGACCAAATTCCCTGTGCCACATCAGCTTTGTGCTGAATGGGTTAATTTTGCACCATCTGGCTTTGTGCTAGATCAAATATTGTTTCTGTTGTGGTAGCCAACATGAGGCCAGAATAAGCTCGGAGTAATATCCTCAGCTAATCCAACAGAAATATGATTATGTACCTGTTCCTTCTCCAGATCCTATCTGCAATAATGGGTGATTTAGCAACGCAGAGTAGTCCTTGTGGAGACAGGGGAGACCGGGGGTGGAACACTTCTGCTGGGAATACAGGTTCTGACAGCTGGGGTTGTTCAGACTAGAGAAAATATGGGTCTGGGGAGACTTTAGAGCCCTTCCAGTGCCTAAAGGAAGCTGGAGAAGGATTTTTTTACAGGGGCATGGAGTGATAGGACAAGTGGGAATAACTTCAAACTGAAAGAAAGTAGTTTTACATTAGGTGTTAGGAAAGAGTTCTTCCCTGTGAGGGTAGAGAGGCCCTGGCACAGGTTACCCAGAGATGCTGTGGCTGCCCCATCCCTGGAAATGTTCAAGGACAGGGTTTAGAGCAGCCTGGGATAGTGGAAGGTGTCCCTGCCCATGGGCAGGAACTGGATGGTCTCTGAGGTCCCTTCCAACCCAAACCATTCCGTGACTGTGTGACTTGAGGGCTGTGGGTAACCTGAATGTGATGATCTCCTTGCAACAGAGACACGGATTAGGTACTTAGCTTTAAACAAGTCATTATGAGACAAAAAATTGCAGTCCTAGTGCCGAATGGCTTCCTAGGGAGTCACCCGAGACACAGAAATGGAGGTGATTTAACTTTGCATTTTGCACGCCGCAGTGACCTCCAAGGTGCTAATCTGAGGTTAACCAAAGCGGAACAGCTGGAGTTCTACTGCATTTTGAAGTATTGCACATTTCAAGCAGTGAGTTCATTTAAGTGCTGTCTGGGAGGCTCTGCTGTTCCCCTGCTTGGCAGGAATCTCAAGACTAATACCTAAGAGGATTAGGGAGCATCGCTGGATGTTAAACAAGATCCAGGCTAAGTGGTGTGCACCGGTGAGCTCGTGCTCCCGGGGCTGTTTGGGGAAGCTGTTACTTGCTGAGCTAGAAAAAACAAGTGGGTTTGTGGGGAAATACCTTTCCCTCAGCTGAATCCTTGCTGTGGGTCTCTCGTGCTCCCACCTGGCTCCATGCTTCCACCTGCCCATCCCATGTTGTCCTGTGCTCACTGCAGTGGTGAATGTTGCAGGAGATGCTGATGAACAGCAAGTTTCTTTTTCTGTGATGATTTTAGCTTTTCTAATGTGCTCCACTGAGCTCTGTGTTGGACATGAATGAGCGGGCATCCAGCCCACCAACACAGGGCTGAGCTGGAGAACTTGTCATAGAAAGCTCACGCTAAAGTCTGTCCTTGGCTGGTGGAGCAAAGTGACCTTGTGGTACCTGATTTCCCCCAGAGAAGTCCCCTTAGTAGAGAAGAGGGGTTGGAAGGCAGTTCAGTCTCAGGAAAAAGTGAAGTTCTAGGCAGTTTCGTGGTAGCATTCCATCTGATTTTCCTTTTTGTTTCTACCTTGATCTTGATCACACCATAAAGATTAAAAAGTGTAAGTGCCTGTAAACCATGGTAGATGTCAACATTATTGAAATACATCTGTTCTGCGCACAACATCCTTGGGTAACGCAGGATGTTGAATTTTTTTGCATTTTAGTGCTTCTATCTTTAGAAGCACCAGAGAATCACGTGTCTCGCATTCTTTATTTGGGTTTTGCTCATTTTGTTTAATTTCTTACATCATAAAGGATTTGCCTGAGTCTGCATCTTCTGCTTGGAAACAAAGAAGGGACAGCTGTAGGAGCGAACTGGTAATCCGTGGGAAGAGCTGACCAGCAGCTCATGCAGAAAGAGTGTGCTGAATGCGTGTTCTTTAATGGGTTGTAAGAAACCAAATGATGGAAAATAACACCACGCAGGGCTAGGGGTTGGGAAAATGCTGGTGATCTATCTGGAAACACCCAGCCCCATGAGCAGTGATGGAGAACACAGTGCTGTGCCAGTGTGGAAACCTTCCCAGCATTGGCCAAATGTATGGGTGGGAAAAAGTCATGAAAGCAAGAGTGACACGAGGGAGGGGGAGTTAGGAATTACGGCATAAAAGACCCTTTTGTCTGAGTAATCTGTGCTATGGCAAAAAGCAGTGTCCGGGTTAAATCTGCTCCGTACGTTGGCACTGCAAGTTTTTCAGGATGGTCTGAGGCAGCTGCAGCCAATTGTATTTGCACAGATAAGCTGGAACAAGTAAATAGACACAGAAAATCTGGCTAGATTTATCTTCAAAGCATTTTCAAGCAGCTAATTGAAAATTATCCAAGCCACCTACCTGATTTCTTGCATATTATTGCAATAATTTCCCGGTGAATGGAAAGCACTTGGAAAACATACAAAAGGTTTGTGAGTGTTAAGCTCTACTATTTGGAATTTATGTAATTATAAATATGTCCTTGCTCATGTGATAATTCAAAGCCAGTTCCTGCTGCTCTCTTCCATGCTTCAGACTCCAGTAGGGCTAATCATGTAAAAGCAGGTCTCTGACATGACGGGTGGGTCAGGATATTCCTATTGCCCCCCATTCCTAGGAACTTCCTCCCTTATCCTCTGTCTGTCCCTGCAGCACTGATGGTGAGCACAGCATTCAGTACATGGTCAGCTGGCTGCTCTCTGTGTGTGTTTCTCATTCCTGAAACTTTTCCATGTGTGCAGGACCATGCTGTTCCCAGAGGAAGTGCTTACCAAAGGCTCCAGTCTGGTCCTGGTGCTGATCCCACAATAGCAGCATCCTCTGTATTGCTGATCCAAAGGGATGCTTTTTTAAAAGTGGGCTAAAATGTAAGGTTGGCACTTGGTGAAGTTCCTCAGCTGCCAGGAAAACAGCTCAGTGTTGCTCAGAACAACTCACTCATTCCATTCTTGCTTTTATCTCCCTTGCACTGAACCAGTGCCCTAAGGACAAGCCCTGTTCACAGGACTGGGATGTGGATTTATCTCACTTCTGGGAAGCTTCCCCACTCCTAAAGCAGCCAGTGGATTACCCTTGATCCATATGGTGTTTATCAGCCATGACAGAAGGAGTGCTGCTAATCCTCTGAAGCCAAACTCTCCGAGGAAAATTCTGTGTGTGTTACCAAGGGAAGTTAAATGGACAAACCTGGATGAACTTATCCCTTGCTGCAGTAATACGAGCTTGGTACTTGGACGTGGGCTTTCCCAGATTCTAAGTACTTGATCAGTAAGTCCAGGCTCACTCACACATCAAGGGAAATAAAAACAGAGGACACCCAGAGGAGAAAATAAAGGAGACCCATCACAGCCATGAAGCTTAACCTGGGGCTGCTCCTCTCCTGTTTGCAGTACACTTCCTGATCATTTTTAATCCCTTACCCCTGTTCATTAGGAAATATCTCCATGTATGCAATAGAATTGAAAAAAATGCTAAGTCTGCTCATAAACTGTGCTCAGCTGTGGAAAGCAGAAGTTATGTGTAGATGTTATTTGCCACAATAATACCATATAAAAGTCAAAAACTGTAACGTGGAAGGGAAGATTAACTATTATTGGGCATGTTTCAGCAAATGGGATTATTTTGTATGTCAGTTACGAGTTAATTTGCAACATTAATCTCATCGCAGTCCTTGGCAGAAATACAAAATGTTTTTAATTGGTCCTATGACTTTTTAAATGATCACCTGATGAAAAGCTTGTAAGTTTTACTATTGATTTAATGCTAAATATTATGGGGGGGGAAGTCTTTACAGATTTCATCAGGAAATACAAGTCATATGCTTTCATTGCCTTGCTACTTCTGCTGTGTTGACTCGATAATGTTGGCACTCTGGAACCAGCTGTACAGTGGGAAAAAAACAAGTAGAAATCTTGCAGCAAAATGAGGAAATCTATGGTAGAGAGATAATAGCATAGGGACTGATTCAGTGTAAGCAAGAAATCACCCGCTGAGTCATTAAAAACAGACATGAATGGGAGGCAATAAATGGATGGCTCAGAAGAATATGAATGATTAGGAAGTGCATCAAGTTGCTTGGGTTTTTTCCCCTGAAGATTATATTTTGTCCTCTAAAGTGGCATATGGCTCCTATGAAAGCTGATACCCTCAGTGAACGTGTCACAGCCAATTTATAAATACTTCAAGAGATGCCAAGCAGCTCGGGAGACAGCACAGAGCAGGAGTGGGCTCCCTGCCCATGGCACCTGGGCACAGCCATCAGCCCAGGTCCACTGGGACGTGTACGGGAGGGGGTATTGGGGCTGAGAAGGCTTCTGGGTGGGGGAAACATCTGCTGCCTGCTTTCTTGGAAGTGTTTCGCCCTGTTTGCTGTTAACTCACGCTGACAGTGGCAGGAGTTGATGGTGGGGGGATGATGTGGTCACCTGGGTCCAGTGGCCCAGACTGCTGCCACCAAGGAAATAAATCCTTTGATGAAGAGCTGTAATCTCTTTCCTGACTCATGAAATACCAAAATATCAATATAAATTCATGAGGTATCAAAGGAGAGATCCCAGTGTTTAAGGGAGTCTTTCCCCCAGGGTGAAGGTGGGCCAGTTTGGGAGCTCACAGCTCCTGCTTGCGTATCAGGTAATAACAGAGATGTGCTTTTTCTGTCTGCTGAAATCAGTGAGAGCAAAATCAATGCCCAGCCAAGAAACCTTCTTTACATGTGCAGTCAAGTGTAACATCAGACATGAGTCTGATACAAGTTTGATGGGAGGAGGAGGGTGCAGCTGCAGTCCTGGCTGCTGTGCAAGGAGGCGTTTGATTTACATGAGTATGAACCATTCCGCCCCTTAGAGCCTGATTCAGCGCCTAATAATCACTCCTGACTTTAACAGAGTGCTAAGGCAGGCTTATTTATTGCTTCCAATATTGCATCCAAAGATGAGAAACAAATTTAGAGCTGTAAGAGTCACAAGAACACTGGAGAGGCAGAAAAAGTGGAAAAAATAGAGCCTTGCACCAAGGCATCATTTTTTTGTGCCAGCACATTACAACAGTCTGTCTCTGCAGCATAATTTCAACCCCTGCAGTCAGTTTTTGAATTTACACATCGAAGTTACCTGGCTGTACTCAGCCAGTTAAGGTAGGAGTTACCTGGAGGAGTCCAGCGTGGAGCTGCAAGGCAGTGCCCTCCTGCCTGCCAGGCTCACCTGCCCTGCACTGTCATCAAATCCCTGCTGGAATCTGGACCTTGAAATAGGAAAAAGTCCATGCACTCTGCTCTCCAGACAGGGTAATTAAGATAAAGTTGTTTGCAAATGAAAGTTAGGCCTCATTTGTTTAACCTACTTTAAGGACCAGACGTGTTGTAGCACTAACTGACACGAATGTTTAAGATTTGGTAGCACACGTAGGATGTCCTCTGCCCCTCCGGGGTGGGAGCAGCACCTTGGTGCTGCTCTGAGCATCACCTTCTGCCCAGTCCTCCTGCCCCAGTGCCTGCAAGACCTGCTGGTGCAGAGAAGCACATTTACTTATCAAATGTCAATCATTTTTTTACAGCAACACACAGATAAGTATTAAAATCTTGACCGAAGGCTGCACTATTCCCAGGTTACAGCCATCTGAACACAGTTCATTTTATCAGGGAAAAAAATGCCATTTTTCCCTCTGCCATGCTGATGAGGCTGTTCCAGGGAACATTTTTGTGGGAACCTCTCCAACAGATATTGGCAAAATTATTGGGAATTACAGGATGCTTTGAGGATGCTCTCTAATAAAACAGTTCTTGCCTAGCATTTGTTGCATATTTAAGACCAGTATGCAAGGGAGAACCTTATTATTTTCATCATTTGTAGTTCAGCCAAGGCATTTAAGGAAAAATACTCTTGGCTGCTGGCACAGTCAGGTGCTGCAATGCACAGGAACGGGGTGAAAGAAGGCAGTCTGCATTGGTAATCAGGTTAGAGTCAGCTGCCTCTGCCCTCCAGCCTGCTCTGAAATGGCATGTAGTCTAATTAGTTATAGAAAGGATTTTACTGAATAGTTGTAAACAGATCTGAGGGCTTGGAATAAAATCAGTCTGACTGTGGAAACTTTTCAGGATAATTATAAACTGTTACTGGCAGAGTGTGAAAGAGAGACCAAGGGACTTCTAGCAGTGGGAAACTTGTAGCTGTGTAGGCTGTTCTCTGCAGGGGGAAGAAGGATGGAGGTTGTGGGGGGTCTCCCCAGGTCTTTATCAGAGGAGGGATAAGGGGCTTCAGTCAGTGCTGCCTTAGAGGTGCTTTTCTTTTAAGGCTCTTGAATGTTTTGTTATTTTCTGTAATGTCAGTGATGCCCTGACACCTGCGGTACCAACACATCCCATGGTGGAAGGCACATGACCAGGTGAACTGCACAGTGAAATGCTTATACTTATTAAAAAAAAAATCTTTGAGGGGTTTGAGCATGGTTTTATATAAAGGCATGTAAAAATTCTCTTTGCACAGATCAGAATGGTCTTGGCTCAGACCTTCACCGTCCCCCTACTGAAGTAAGTGCTGAAAATTGCATCTCCTGGACGGGCTGGTCCTCGCTGCCCCACAGAGCCACGCTGGCCACCAGCCCACCTCAGCCTGCCGCTGGACTCCGCGTTCCCGTTCATGGCAATGCCCCAGAACTCCACCAGAGAAAATGGCTTTTGTTTCGCTCAGCCCCTCGACTTCTCCTGCCCGTGCCCCGGTCCCGGCGGGGCGGGCGGCAGCGATGGCGGCAGCGCCGCCCTGGGGAAAGGCACCGGCCCCTCGGCGGCCCCCAGCCCCTCGGACTCCTGTGCCCAGCCCCTCTGCGCGCCCGGCCCGGCCGAGGAGGAGACGCCGTCCCAAGAAGGGCTTAAATACGTGTCCGCCGACGGCGAGGACCTGGCCTGCGGCTGGGGCGGCTTCACCCCCGGCTGCTTGCAGCTCTGCAACACCTCCAAAGGCGTCCTGTTCTTCCTCTGCGCGGCCTCCTTCCTGCAGGGCATGACCGTGAACGGCTTCATCAACACCGTCATCACCTCCATCGAGCGCCGCTTCGACCTGCGCAGCTACCAGAGCGGCCTGATCGCCAGCTCCTACGACATCGCGGCCTGCGTCTGCCTGACCTTCGTCAGCTACTTCGGCGGGAACGGCCACAAGCCGCGCTGGCTGGGCTGGGGCGTGCTGCTCATGGGCCTGGGCTCGCTGCTCTTCGCCCTGCCGCACTTCACCACGGGCCGCTACGAGGCGCGCTCGGCGGCGCAGCCGGGCCTCTGCGGGGCCAACCTGAGCCTGCCCTGCGGCCAGGCCGCCTCCGGCCTCTCCGGCTACAGGTTCGTCTTCATGCTGGGGCAGTTCCTGCACGGCGTGGGCGCCACGCCGCTCTACACGCTCGGCGTCACCTACTTGGATGAAAACGTCAAGACCAGCTACTCCCCTGTGTACATTGGTGAGCGGGGCTGAGGGGGCAGCTCCGGCCCTTCCGGAGCGCGGTGATGGCACGGAGAGATAGGTGATGGTCCCTCTGCCTTGGGAGCAACTCTCCCGACACGGCTCAGCCTTGTGGTCCTCTGGAGGAGCAAGGTGGAAATCAGAGGGACGTGCCAGCGGTTGGGGAGGTTTTGATGATTTGCCAGGAGAAGAACTTGTTGGAGTCCAGGGCAGGTGGAAACACCTCAAACTGCCCTGGTGGGTCTGAAACTGTGGCAGAGACCTCAAGAAAGTGCAGTCTTTGTCCTTAGTCCATGGGAAAAGCTTCCAACACTTATAGATAAGAAAAAGTAAAGATGTAAAATAGAGTTAGTTTGGTTTGTCACAAGGTGAAAAATTGTAGTTTTGGGTTTTTAGTATGGAAGTAGATCAGAGCAAGATGGAGGATTTTGGGCGTTGTCTCATGTTCTTCTTCGTCTGCTCCATCTTCTGCTGTGACGGTGGCACAAGGACATCGGTAGAATGAAATCGAGGTAGAAATTGCGTGTTTAGAGTAGGTGATAGTAATTGGAACAAAGCCATAAATATAGTACGTTTTTAGAGTTAATTGGATTAGAAATACCCCCATCTGTGCAAGGGGGCGCAGAATCACAGCGTGATTTGGGTGCAAAAAGGTCATTAGTCCAATGAGAAGGAACACCTTCATCTCAGTCAGGTAGCTCAGAGACCCATCCAATCTGACCTTGAATGTTTCAAAGGATGGAATATCCACCACCTGTTTGGGCAGCCTGTGCCAGTGTTTTATCACCATCATTTAATCTAAATCTTCAGGTCTTCGTCCCTGCAGGCCTCAGTGCAGCAGGGATGGTCGCTGGGCTGCTCAGCTACTGCTGAGGCAAAGCACAGCCAAGAGAAGAGGCTCAGCTCACCCCGCCGTGTCACTGGCTGCTCAGCAGCTGCCAAACACTTACAGTCCTGTTGGTGAAAGTGCCAAAAGGGAGATCTTGTAGCAATTTCAAAATATATCAGTCCACCCGTGCTGTATCAGAAGTCTGTGTAGTGTGAGAAGTAGATCACAAGGTCGTCAGCAAGTTGATCTTCCCATGTGTTGTGGTTTAAACAGCAAACTGAAATAAGTGCCAGTGGTGCTGTGTTTAGTATAGACATTTTGTGTTGTCAGTGGGGAGGGAATCCTGCTGCTCACTGCTGTGGCAGTCAGGATGTGGCAGTGGCATCAGCTGCGTCCCTGCTAAATATGGTTTATTTCTGAACCACTTTTGCCTGCCCCATACCATAAAACTTCCCGGGTTGGATGGAAAAGCTTTCCTGGAACAGAAGTGTGAGAGGAAAACATGTTGGAATGATCTGGATTTGTGTCTTGGTGGTTTAGGGAGAAGGGTGTGAGGCAGCCAGAGGCTGAGCATCCTGCATCCAGGAGGGAATCGGGCTGGGTGTCCCTGGCTGATGTGCTGCTGGTTGTCTAACATGACTTGTTTTCCCTTTCAGCTGTTTTCTACACTGCTGCAATCCTTGGGCCTGCAGCGGGTTATCTGGTAGGAGGAATGTTTCTAAATATTTATACTGAAATTGGCAGAGAGTAAGTCGTTAAAAAAAATCTCGTTTCTTTCCCTTTCTGCTCTGTGTTTCCTTTGGGGTAGAAAAAATTATAACGATGATCTGGAGCAATGAGCTGGTGGCTGGGTGGAAGCGTGCCTGGGGTGTTGGGTGGTGTGTCTGCAGGTGGGGAGACTGGAAAGTTGGTTTGCATTAGTGCTGGTGCTGGAGGGAAATTGCTGACAAACCTGTCAGCTTAAATCCTTCCTCACGTTGCACTGCCTGTGCTAATGAGGCTGCCAGCAGCAGGTGAATTTTTTGAATGAGTTCCCTGATGAGGTAGTGCTCCCAGCAATGCTGCTCACCCTCCCAGTCATCCCACCAGGATGCTTAGTCTGTCCTTGCTTTGTAATATTTGTAATTTATTCTTGTTTCCTTACAAGCTCTTTGAATGCTTTGGGTTGGAGGGGATCTTAATGATCATCTAGCTCCCACCCCTCTGCCATAGGCAGGGACACCATTTACTCGACCAGGTGAATGGATTAAAAAGGGGGAGTGGGTTTCCAGAGGAAGAAATGGGTTATTTCCACTGGTTTTCTTACAAAGGGTGTTTTTGGGGTGGTACGAGGATCTTGGCAACCCTCGAAGCACAGTTGAAAAGGACTGAGGCAAAGGTACAAACCTGAGATTAAATGAAAATGAAACAGTGCGATTTCCTGGGCTCGTGTTGTGCTCTGGTGAGGCAGTGCGGTGCTGAGGCAGGAGGGATGGTGGACGTGGCATCCCCGTCACATCACGCAGTTTCCTTGGGTGTCACCCCGCCGTGCCCCCCTGTCCCCTGCCAGCCTCAGGGGGGGGCACACGGAGCTGCCCCGCGCCGTCTCCAACCACCGCCTCTCTCCCTTGTGCCCCTTGGGCTTCTCTCCTGCAGGATCGACATCGCCCCCGAGAACACGCTGTGGGTGGGGGCGTGGTGGATCGGCTTCCTGGGGGCCGGAGCCGCCTCCCTCCTCATCTCCATCCCCATCCTGGGCTACCCCCAGCGCCTCCCAGGTACGGGGCTCCTCCACTCGGGACTGGGGCTGCGCGCCCGCTTGTCCTGGGGCTTCCATCCTCATGCATCTGTGTTTGTGGGAGCCAAGGAAGGGCTTCCCGTGTTTAAGTTGTAATTCCTAAATGGAATTCCTAAATTCACCCCTCTGGCTTTCCATCTGCCTCTGTTGCTGCTTCTCCCTTGCAGCTGTTGGTGGAGGGAGGATGTCACGTTGTGTTTCCCCCCCACAAATCCACGGCTTCAGTGGCATCCACACCCTCTGTCTGACACGTTCCTCATTCCCTTTGCCTCTCATTTTCAGGATCCCAGCGCTACATCATTATGAGGGTGTCGGAGGCTCATCAGCTGAAGGATGGGAGCCACAAGAAAGCGTCGGATCCAGACTTTGGGAAGACAGTGAAAGATCTGCCTCGGTGAGAAATCCACCTAACGCAGAGGTCGGGGAGCCCTGCGCAGAGGGGAGAGAGTAATGAGCCCAAGCTGAGCTTCCTTTCAGCCCTGCCAGCTCAAAGGTTTTGCCCATCTTCAAGCAATGACACTTTCTTGCAGGAGAGGTGTCAAAGTGCCTGGTCCTGTCAAGGTCTGGGAGCTCCTGGCAGAGAGGCTGAGCTAGAACTGGTGCTGGGGATCACATGGGGGAGCAGGGGACAAGTGGCTGGTCCCATCTGGGTTTTCAGGAGCTCTTGTCCACCTGCGGTCCTGTGCCACACACTTGAGTTTGGCTGAGAGTGGCTTGATGCCAAGCTTTAGGTGATGGGAGATGCCCAGGCATTGCCAGCTCCCTCCCTCTCCCCAGCTGCGTTATTTCTGCCTGTCTGCTTCTGCCTGGCCCCACCTGGCCCAGTTGCATGTTTCCAACAGCTCCTCCTCCCCAGCCCCTCGGGGCTTTATTCCTTTCCTCTATTTTTACTTTTGTTAGATCCGTGGTTTGTCATTTTTAATGAGAAACGAGATGAAACAGGCCCTGTGATTCTCACAGCTCCATTCCAAATCCAGGGAACAAGATATACCACACTGTAACTTTCAGTTCCCTTTCTCTTTTTTTCTTGGTTTCCTTTCTTTTTTCTTTGGCCTTCACATCTTTCAGACGCCTTTTATGTATTACTACTTCTTATCTCTCCAGCAAGGCAGTGACACAGCAACTTGCTTAATCCTGAGCTGCTGCTCAGCTCTGTGATGGGAACAAAGCAGGGTCCAAAATAAAATGCGATCTTTTAACCACAGATTTTTGTTTTGGATTTTTGAAATATTTTATGATTTTTTTGTTATGTTGAGTTGTATTTAAATGGAGGGCAGGGAGAGAGGTGCTGCTTTTATTTATTGCTTGGGGTTAGCTGACATGGAGGCTGTGGATGTTGTAGAGATACCTGGATATTGATTCCTTTTGGAGCTTGCAGTCAGTAAGGGGATCTTCCGGTTTTTTTTTTTTTTTTAATTATTTCTCACAGGACTGTTTGTAGGGAAGAGACTTTATCCATGTGTGATGGCTGCTCCCTGCAAAGACAAACCCCAGGCTGCTGCCAGCAATCACTTCTGAGCTTTAGTTGTGGTCTTTGTTGTGCTGGCAGAGGAGGGTGGAAGCAGGTGCTCAGAGCAGGAATTTTCAGCACCAGTCGAGCTGTGTTGTGTTAACACAAGGACTCACACCCATCTGAAATTCTTGGAGACTTCGTAGGAAGTTTACCAGGGGTTAAGGCAGTTTTATGAAGAATATTACATTGAACAGATTTCAGTGCTGTTATTAAATGGCATTCTTGACTGGGTGCCATTTTCCAAGGTCATGGCTTGTTCTCCTCACGGAAATTGAATTCATAACCTGCATTTAAATAACGATAAGGCTGTGACTAAAACCAACACAAATGGGGCAGCAGAGAGGGATGAAATTCAGAGGTTGATGCTTTTCTTGCTTCTCTGGAACAAAGCTCCTGCTGTTTCTGCTGTCTGACAGCAGGAACAGAGACAATCCTCCTCCAGGAGCATCGTTCACATCTCATTTCTGAATAACAAATATCCAAAGGTGGGAACTTGTATCAGACAATTCAGACCAGTCCAGTGTGGTTTGACAGCAGGAACCCAACAGACTTTTGTGGTCCCTGGTTTTGATTAATAAGAGGGAAGTGCCTTCAAGGCTTTCTGCTTTGGAAACTTGCATTAAAGAGGAGATCCCATCTGTGCAGGCAGCTCTTGGGGACACGTGGACCAGGCTGGAGGGTGAGGCCAAAGGACACTCACTGTTCCTTTTGTGTTAGCCAGGGATTGTGTGCCCATTTTCTCACAGTATGGGCAGTAACAGTCTCAGAAAGATAAGCAGAAATACTGATGAAATAAAATACTGTTCCATGCCATCAGGCCCTTCCTAAGTGAGGTTAATGAATTGCTGCATTCACAGTGCTGCCTGAGAGCAGGAGCTTACAGGAATGCAGCCCATACCGCCTAATCCTCTGCCCTGGAGACACTTCTGTTTTAACTCCAGGGTTGAAAAGGCCTGCTAAAACAGCCTTTTCCTTTCTCTGCTTCCATATGATTGCTCTCATGGAGTAACCCCTGCTGTCAGAGCAGAGGGGCTCAAAGGGAGGGCGTGTAGAGCTGTACCAAGAGGAGGCTTTGTCCCTGCAAGCTGCAGGGTGGAGTTTTTGAGGATGTCTCCCTGGCCCTGATCTTCAGCACGAGGAGCTGTGGTCAATATTTCACTGACCACTCCTGGATTAGGTACAGGGCGGGACTTTTGTTTCATTCCCGGCTTTTCTGCAGCTTCCCCACATTGCAAAGGGAGGTTGGTTTATGTTCCTGTGGGATGCACAGGGTGCCCTCTGTTCCCCTGGTGCTGGTGACAGTGGGTGTCGTTTTTTTGCTGGAAAAGCCCCCATTCACACGCTGTAAAATTGTATAAATATCCATTTATTAACGACTCATTAGCTTGTGTCTGTACTCTGGTTCAGTCTGGGGTGCCCTGGGTATGCCAGTGTTATTTAGAGGAGCAGGCTCTGATCATGCAGGTGGTCCCAACCTACTCAGGGAACCGTTCTGTGGGAAAGAGTTCCTGTATGTGCCCATATCAGTAAAGCATTGGAGGCTTTAAGCTTTTTTAGCTGGCGGGATTCTTCTCACTGTAGTGCTGGGCCTCCTGAAATCCCTTTGGCTGCTGAGCACTGCCAAGGCTATTCAAGAGTCGGGTGATTTCTGGGTGTGTTTGAAGTCCTACTGATGTAATAAAAAGGTTTGTGTTGTCTTTGGTAAGGTTTTATGTGCCATAGCTCGTCACAGCTGCATCATCTGTCTTCAGATAGATTAAATTAAGTGAGTAAATCCTTATTCTTAGTGCTGAAAGGAGTTCCGTTGCATTTTCCTACTTGCACGTCCAGCCTGTAAGTTTTGGGCAGAGGGCACAGTCACACTAGTGCCAGGGGGGAACTCTTCTCTGTAAAAAGGTGAAGCCACTGTCCGTTTTCTGCCTCAGCCACAAGATCTACAAGCATTTTCTCACCAAAATTGCAGGCTTTATGCTTCCAAACTAGCACAATCAAAAAGATCTGGAAAATAAAATAGTACATTAAGCTAATCCCAAGAGCTAGGCAGTGTAAAGCCTCCTGTAATCAAAGTGTAGGAATGTGTGGTATTTCTGTCTTTCAGCTTCTTTGTTCTTTTGATGTAATGAAATTCTCTACTTCATGTGAGTAAAGTTGCATGAATCTGACTGTGAGCCTCAGCATGTCTCTCCCTTGCTTGTACCAAGGCAGGTTTTCTCTGATCTCACATTTCCACCCGAGCAGGAGGTGATGGCTGTGCCTTTCTGCTCAGTGAGCATCCCATGGCATCTGTCTTGCAGGATTTGTGCCCATCCCAGAAATGGGATAACCCGTGGCACTGGTCTGGGCTTGGCTAGGGGGAAGTCATGAGGCAGAATTTGGAGCTTGGTACAAAACATCCCCTGCAAAGCAATGTCAGTCCTCTTTGTCCAATATCCGAGATAGTGAGAGATAATTGAGACCATTCCCTGTGCCCGAGGGCCTTTCTGCATCTCAGGGATGGAATTGTTGCTGGATCTGCATATAAATGACACATGGCAATTTTTCAGGCATATCTGCAGCTCTCTCCTAAATCCCAGTGGGTTGAAATAAAATGGAGTTACTCAATTTATATGTTCAGCTTCAAGTAAAACTGGGCTTAAATTGTGGCAGAAAGATAAGATTGCTTTCTGGTTTGCAGGTGTCTGGGAGGTGTTTCCTCCATACAGAAGGGCTTGCTTGGTATTTCCCCTGAGTTACAAACCATCCATGGTTATCAGAGGTTGTTGCTGTTCTGGGAGTGTGGCTGCACAAGTCATGTGTGTATGTGAGGATGTAGCACAGGTTTGCTCTTGGTTGAGTCAGGAGTCCCAAGATACCTGCCAACAGGCACTAATAAAACCTTGAAATGATGGAGATTTGGTGAGGAGTAATGTCCTCTCAGTATTGCCCCATTTAAAAGCAGAAAGTACTCAGCCTGACCCTAAATGTTGGAAAATTACTGCTGAAATCGTCCATGTAAAAGTCGTGGGTGCCCTTAGTGTGAATTATATCACGCACATACACTCTTTGTGTCACTGACTAGAAAATCTCTTTCAAACCCCAATAAACTTTCTTTTTGGTGTTTTTCCTTTCAGAGAGTTGCAGGATGATGGGATGCCGCCTCATCTTACATGTGGTCCTTCTGACTTGGAAGACCTGAAATCAAAATTTTCCTGAAATCAGTGATTCAATTCCAATATATTTGTCCTTTCCAGTTCAGTGCTGCTGCTTCTGAAGAACCCCACCTTCATCTTCCTCTGCTTAGCGGGAGCAACCGAAGCGACCCTCATTGCTGGGATGTCCACCTTTGGACCCAAATTCCTGGAGTCTCAGTTTAGTTTGAGTGCCTCTGAAGCTGCCACCTTTTTTGGTAAGGAAACGAGGTTTTTGCAATGTTTTCCCGGTTTGCCAACAAATAGAAGGGCACTTTTAGCTCGTGTAGAATGGAGACAGATGCTTTGCAGTTTAATTGTGGACTGGTTATCCTCTTCAGCTGTTAGACAGGATCATTTCCTATCAGCACACCTACACTCAGTGCATTTCCAGAGCTGCATCTACTGACATCAGGAGGAAATGTGTCACTTCTGTAGCCATCTGTTACCCTCTAGAGGAAGGCAAGATAATTGTAATTCCTCCTAGTGCATCTCCAGGAAACATTGGCTAAACATTTCCTCTGAGGAGGGGTGTCAGAGCTGGGGGGGGATATTTTGTCGGCATCCAGAAACTGGGAGGATCCTCACCTAAGTGCCATAACAAAGACCAAGGAATGGTGTCCAACAAGCATCAGCACTCACGATGTGCTCCTCAAAGAGTCGGTTTTAAGATCCCTGGGTAGGAAAAGCTTCCTTACCGGGCTCATGCCACATCACCTGAGCTGTTAGAGAGGACCACCCACTACAGCAACATCCACTGAACTCCCACCAAGAAGCCACACAGAAAACAAGGGGTCATTTATATACAAAATACACTGCAATTAATGTATTCAAACCTGAAAACTCTTTGCTGACAATTCTAAACTCGCTTGTGGGTTTTTTCCCTTTTTTTTTAGGTTATCTGGTTGTGCCAGCCGGAGGGGGAGGCACATTCCTGGGAGGATTCCTTGTGAATAAATTTAAACTGCGCTGTTCAGGAATCATCAAGCTGTGTTTGCTTTGCACAGTGTCAAGTCTGCTGGCCATATTCATTTTCTTTATCCACTGCCCTAACATGCCCATGGCAGGAGTAACGCAGATGTACGATGGAAGGTAACAACAGCCACCCTGTCTGTCTGTCTGTCTGTCCTGAGGGGCTCTGGTCAGAACAGGATAACTCAGACACACAGTGCTGGTGGCAGGCATGTGTGGATGTGTTGGGAGTGGAGGTTGGTGTCTGGTCAGTCCTGCGGGCAGAAATCAAGGGTGAGACACAGAAAATAGATGTCCTAAGTTTTGCAGTGAGATGGAGTTTATGGAAGAGACTCCCCAGTTAGCCAGGGAGGGAAGATCAGCAGCACCAGAACAGGAGATGCTCTGCTCTTCAGCTGCTTTTGCAGCAGCCCCCATCTCTGTCCAGTGGGATAAGTTGGACCAAAAGTAGGAATCTCCTCTCTGAATGGAATTGTCACCCGAGGAACTGGTCACTTCAAGTCCCATGCTGGCTGTGGGAGAGACAGCTCCAGGGCATGGCTAAAATTCGGTGGGATGAAAGCCTTCCCAAGCCTGGCTTTATGCTCCTTGGGGATCCATCCCAGCTCCCACTGTCCCTTCCTCTCCCCATTCCCTCCTGTAAAGTGCTGCTCACTGACTGCTCCTGTATTTCCCTCAGTGCTTTGCCAGGTGGGCACCTCAACCTGTCAGCAGCCTGCAATGCCCAGTGTGGCTGCTTGCAGGAGATCTACAGCCCTGTCTGTGGCACGGATGACATCATGTACTACTCCCCCTGCCACGCCGGCTGCAAGAAGGTGTCTGAAAACCTCAGGAATGGCAAGAAGGTAGGTCTGAAAGCGCTGTGGATGAACAGGATGGAGGCACATCTCTGGAGTGATTTGGCTAGCTCTGCAAAGGGTCTGAGCTTTGCTGCAAATCAGTGTAAAATCAGCCTGGGCAGGGTGGATGCTCTCGGGTACCACGTGAGATGAAGGTACTCTGAGGTCACCCTGCTTTGCTTCTCTCCTTGGATCAAATCATCTTTGCCTCATTCTGGGTCAAACTGTCCTGAAATCCATGGAAAATCACCCAGGCAGGCAAGGAGCTTGGTAAGCACCTGATTCCTGTCCTGGTGCTCATTTTGGGTCTTGAGTGAACATGATGCACCTCCTCATCCTTCCAGCATGTTGCTTATGGAGTCAGGCAAAGGCTTAGGAAGGGTAGAGGTGATACTCAGCTGCCTGGCAGAATTTATTTCTCTTGCTTAATTGACCTGTTTGGAAACAGAGGTGTGTCAAAAATGCAGCTTGATTTCCACTTCATTCTGGGAGTGTAACCAGCTGCTTTCTGCCCTCCCTGAAGTTCTTGTTTTTAAGGCTTTGACTGTCACCATGCTCTTCTCAGCAGAGCCCCCAACAGCCTTTCTTTCCCAGGTCTACCACGATTGTAGCTGTGTTGACAAAGCCCTCCTGCCTGGCCCTGGCAAAGCAGAGGCAGGGAAATGCACCTCCTCCTGTGCAAAAAAGCCCTTGCTCCTGTGCTTCATGTTTGTGGTCATCCTCTTCACCTTCCTGAGCAGCATTCCTGCCCTGACTGCCACTCTGAGGTAAGCACAGGATGGCCTTGCCCTCTGCCAGCACTGCGAGAAGCCTCAGTATCCTCTTCTCTGCTTTTTCCTGCTGGATCAAGCATGGGAAGGGTGTGGTGGGAACCACTGAGTTAGTGGCAGCCTGGAGACATCAGGACTAATTCCTGTCCCAGTCTAGGCTGGGAAAGGAGATTTCAGCATTGGAGGCTTTGTCCTCTGGCATGGGATGCACACATTTACAGCAGGGGTGGAGGGACACTGCACTGGGGTGATCCTAAATCTCCAGAGGGGATGGAGGTCCCTGCTGTGCTGGGGGCTCCAGGCGTGCTGGACTTGAGGACCTGGAGTTGTCAAGCAGGGAGGTGCAACCTGGCAGCATTTTTAAACAAAGCCCTTTTTTTCCCCAGGTGTGTCTCTGACAGACAAAGGTCTTTTGCACTCGGGATCCAGTGGATTGTGGTGCGAACACTAGGTATGGAGCAGAGGGAATTTGCATGCCAGAATGGTCTGGTGGTTCTGGGAGGCATGTGCCAAGCTGTCACCCAAGAGTAAAGCACACTGGGTGGGAAAAGAAGGGAGTAGGACACACACTGCTGAAGAGGAGAATGGTTCTTTCATTTGGTGTCATCCAGGACAACCTAATTCCCTTGGCATGTGATTTACAAACTGAATGGAGGGTTCTGTAACATGTCACAGGTGACAGAGGTTCAATGTCCTGCCAATGTGCCCTTACTTTAAGGGAGAGGAGCAGAGGTGTCAGAAGTTCCTGTGTCCTTTGGCTCTTGGGCAACATGCAGGTCAGGATGGCCAAAAGACCTGCAGGACTCTCAGATCTTGAAATTCAGCATATTTTTGATACCTGGTGGCTCTGGATGCTGCAGGATGAGTTCTCTTAATCATGGTATCAGCAGAGCCTGGTGCTTCTCTGCAAGGGCTGGTATGTAAGTGCTGCTCAGACTAAAGGTGCTCTCTCTCTGCCTACAGGAGGCATCCCTGGCCCCATTGCCTTTGGATCCATGATTGATAAGTCCTGCCTGCTCTGGCAGGACCAGTGCGGTGAGCAGGGCTCCTGCTACGTCTACCAGAACTCATCTATGAGCCGATACACCCTCGTTGCTGGACTGGTCTACAAGGTGAGGCTGCTGCTTAACTCTGCTCCCTGATAAAGCAGCCAGGTCTTTAGGACACAATGTCTTGCTCTGGCAAGGAATTTCGCAAAATTGGGTTGCCCTGATCTGGCCCACCCACAGACAAAATTAAATTTTTGCACAAGAAATTTCTCAATTAAGGCAAAAGCCCCGTTTGCTTCTCATCAGGTAATGGTGCTCCAGACACCGTCACTCTGTTAAATTCCCATTATTTTCTAGGCTTACAGCTTCTATTGCAGCATGTGAACTACTTCCTTCCAACGGCAACCAAAGTGATTCTTGCTAGAAATGGAGTAAAACATCCAAGTGCAGTGTATTAGTGAGAGTGGGAGATGGCATTGTTGGGCAGGCTGTAAATAACCATTCCCCAGTCACTGCTAGAAAATAAGAGAGCTTAGAGCTGTGGGCTTTATTTATTAGTAGAAAACCATCGTTTTAACTGCTCCCAAACAAGCACTTGCCCTAGATAGTAGTGTTCAGCAGCTGCTGTGATAAAGAGGTTTTCAAAAGCCTTCCAGCAAAAGGCTGAGGCGGTGTGGGCTCAGGCAGCACTGTGCTCCAGGTGTCCATGTGGGGTTGAACTTTCCCAAATTCCCATTGCAGTGAGGCTGGCTAAATTCAGATTTTTACCCCCTCTGGCTCCGTGTGCTGTTCTGCTTCCCAGGCTGGCTAACATCTCTCCTCCCCAAAGCTTGGTTGGCAAAGATGTGGGGTGGGCACCTGGTTTTGGGGGAGAGCAGACAGTAATGGGGTGTCTCCATGGCTGCAGGTCCTCGGGACAACCTTCTTTGTAGTGGCCGGTTTACTCTACAAACCCCCAGCCCCGGAGTCGGCCCCAGGCAGCTCGGATGCATCCGCGAATGGCACCAGTGACCTCCAGGAGCACAAGGCTTCGCTGCCAGCTGAAGAGGATATATAGAGCTGTCCACATGCAAGTGACTTTCTCAGCCTCAGAAATACCATTATGCAGTCACCCAAGGGGTTTTTAAATCAACAGTAATATTTTAAAATTTTATTCTTTTTTTAGTTGAAGATAAATAATTTAATTAACCACTGGTGTGCTTTGCTATTTCCTTAATGGCGGAAGCACGTTTAAAGTTGTGTGCTGGTGCCACGTGCAGTTATTTAATTTTATTTAAAGAAAGGGCTACTGTAGCTTTATTCTGTGTCTGTGACAAGCCAGGACCATGTTCTCCACTCGTGGAAGTAATCACTGGTAACTCCAATGGAGCGCCCGGGGTTTAAACCACCAAAGGATCTGGGCCAACTGTATTGAATTTCTCAACTGTAAAGCCAACTGTAGCAAAACTCCTTTTGGGACTTCCCAAGCCTGGGAGGAGCACTGCTGTCCTGCAGTCTGCACTGCACAGGGGTCTGCTGGCCCTTGAACTGCTGCATGCAAAGCAGACAGCCCTGGCAGTGTCCTCCTCCTTCCCGTGACACACAGAATCACTCTGTTCAGGAGCAGCTTCTCTCCTTATGCAAGTTCCTATTATTGGGAGAGGAGATTTGATTAGCAAATCCATCAGTACACTATGGGCAGCCATTCCCAGAGCTGCTGAGCACTGTACACTCTCTCTGCCTCTCTCACTGCAGGGTTTACACCGTGATGACACTTCATTCTTTTTTATTTGTGTTGTTTAAAAGTGATGCCTTTTGTAATGTACTGTGCAAAACTTGAACTTCTTGCTGTTTGCTGGGTGTGGGAAGATGTGAGATACAGATCTATGCAATGTTTCTCTTGGGTTGTTCTGTAAAGACAGTGGGCTTGGGTAAATGGAAAGGTTGGAGTGAATTTAGTTTGTCTCTAGACCAGTAGCCCGAGGGGTGGGTCTGCCTTGTGGAAGGGGGATGCTGGCTTGTAACTGGCCTGCTTGCAAGGACGGAGGGCAGCGCTCCCAAAATGACCTTTAAATGTGCTCTTGCAATATTGATCAGGATCTTTCTGAGGGGCAGAAGTGGAACTGGGGCATGTGTGAGTCTGGCTTCCCTCAGTGCAGCTCAGGCCAGGTTAGTGCTTGGTGTGCCAGTGTTTGCACAGCCACATGATCCCGGTGCACCCCCGGGGAGGCTGTGCCCAGCCCCTGGAATCCTGCGTGGTGTAACTTTGCTCACAGGGGCCGCGACCTGCGTCACTGAGCTGCAGAGCTGCTGCTTCCTCTGCGCCAGCTCCCACTCAGAATTACTTGGTAGATGTTTTTGTACATTTTGTGTCTTTATGCTTTCATAAATGGACACAGGGTGGGAGTTTGCTTCCTTCGTTAGCAAAGGACTGACCCCTCGGAGTGTCAATATTCAGGTCAATGGAGGAAAGCAGCTTCTTCCACTCACAGATCCCCTTCCACTAGGGCACATGGTGACCTCCGTGCTTCCAAAGCCCTTGTTCCCCAGCCCCTGTCATGTGCTGGGACAGACTGTGCATCCCCTGCCCCATCCCTGAAATGCTCAGTGCCAGGTTGGGTGGGGTTTTGAGCAAACCCCTCTAGCTGAAGATGTCTCTGCCCATAGCAGGGGATTGAAACAAAATCATCTTTCTGGTCCCTCCCAACCCAACCCATTCCATGATTCTGTTTCTAGTAACTGCTGGAAAGACTAAAAGTGATCCGGGCGGGAGGGATGGTGGCTTTTGGCTGCTTGTGGGTGGGCAGCTGGTGCAGCTTTGATGGGACACAGTGTGCAGGAGAGCCCTGTTTTTCTAGGGAGACAGGATCTGACCCACTGATGCAGGATTCAACCCCAACACCTTCACCTGGGTTTGGAGGCACCTGCAAACACGAGTCTGTCTCCAGGCCTTGCCCTTCCCAGCTTAGACATTTTGGGTACAAGCAGGGATCTTAGATGGAGAAATGCATGAATGTATTCTGAGAGCATATTTTATGTATGGTGTATTTATGAAAGGTAGAAGTTTTTCTTTATATATANATATATATATAATATACATATATACATATGTGCATATATATATAAAGAAAAATATAAGTATATATATATATCCGTATATATATATATGGATATTGCAATGCAATTTTAGTGTTTATAAAATGAGCTTTATCAGAATGTGTGGTTTCCAGATGTAAGCAAAAGCTGCTGGGATTTATTATGTTGCTGTAGGACTGGTAATTCAAGGATTTTAGTAAGCAGCAAAATGGCATTGCTGTTCTGTAAACAGGCTGTTTAGGTGTACAGGTAACTTAAAATATTTGGAAGTATGTTTCTCAGTCTGATATGAAGTATTATATTGCTATAAAAGCATAGAAATATAACCAGTCTTTCACAGGTACTTGTGTGCGTGTTTTTCATCAGCTGTCACCCTTTCCCAGCTGCCGTTCCTGGCAGGGGTGTACCCATGGTGCCATTTGCTGCAAGGTCATCGTGGGATCTCTAAGGAGGAAGGTTGGAACTCGGGATTGTGTTTAATTTGTAGCATTAATAAAGCCCCTCAGGGCTTCAGGAGCTTCAGGCGTCAGGTGACATCAGGGCCCTGTGGGTTGGTGTCTCCTGCTGACTTGTCCTCTCCTCCTGAGACAGAGGATTGTTGCTTTTGAGGGCAAGAATAGGTTTGTGGTTGCTGGGGAAGAAGAAAGAAGAAGGGAAATCCCTTCTTCATCCGCCGACCCTGTTAAAGCCATGGAGTGTCTGCCAGCTCTGTGCTGGGTAGATAAAGTCAGACGTTCTGTGTCACCTGTGCTTTGCTCAGGGTGATTCACACTGTTGGGGACTGCGAACAAAGCGTGGTTGGTGCTCAGGAGAACCTCGGGGAAGTGCAACAAATGAGCGCCCAGAGGGAGGGCAGGCAGGAGGAACTGGATGTTATTTATTGTGGGCAACATCCCAGGCAGCCAATGAGCCGATTCTCTGTGCTGAGGAGTTTGTTTGGAAGCTTCCTGGAGGTTTTTAAAATGCCAGTAAATAAAAGCTTTGAGTGGCACACAGATGGTTCTGCAGAGCCTCCCACCCTTCTCCTGCTGCCTCGGTCTCTCCTGTGCCTGGATGTGCAGAAGAGCCTCGATGCCTCCCTGTCCCAGCAGCTGCCGCCTTTGCTGTCGTTTGGTGCCCTCCTGCCTTCGTGCCAGAGGCAGGAATGGCAGCAAATACTGACAATTCACTTTTTATACTTAGCTGCGTGTAACACAGGAAGGAAAGAGAAACACCAACCAACCACTCAAACAACACGATTGGCATGACGTGCTGTGAAGAGGAAGAACCCCTTTTTCCAAGGGTCAGCCCCTGGCTCGTGTGTTGGGTTTGTGCAGAGCCAGGTGGGACTGGGGAAGGTGCCACTAGATGGCAACGGAGCACGGTGCCACGGCACCTCCCTGTGCTGGTGACAGTGGGTGCTTTTTGGAAAGGACAGAAATCAAACCGGTGCAGTCACCGGATTCCAGCTTTGCAACAGCAAAACCACGAATACGTGTTATGAGTTCCCAATAAGATCCAAAAGTAAAATTTTAGTATCTAGTGATACATTATTCTAGGGAAAATATACAATTTGTAAGCAGAAGGCTGTGCAACAGGTGAGGGTTCAAACAGAGCAGCTGTATTATTTCTGTAAAAGCTGGTAAATTCTTACTTGAAGCATTCCCTTCCCAAGTGGGAATGGAGGGCTCTGAGCTGTCATTCAGAGGGCAGTTTTTATATTTTGATCTTCTTTCTTCAGATATTATAATTGGCATTGCTATTAGCCTGATCCTTTCACCTCACTCTGAGGCAAGCCTGCCTGTATTCTCCTGAAGTTAAAAGGATGTTTGATTTGGAGCACAGGAATATTCCCATGTGTTCTGGCCCGGCTGGACCTCCATGCTAAACTTTATACTGAGCCCAGTGGTCTCTGGGTCAGGCTCATGATTAATAATTTATCTAACTTGCTTTAAAATCAAACAGAAAAAAAAGAGGAGTGGCAGGTTACTGGAAATGTGTGTGTTTTACCAGCCAGGGCAACCTCAACCCAGGAAATGTGAGGGTGTTCAGGAGGTGTGAGGGGTGGCTGTGGCTCTGCCCTGGGAGCAGAGCTGGGTTTCCATCACACAGTTGCAGGGAATTTGAGGAAGCAGAATGTGCTGGCCTTTTCTGTGGCCAAATAGTTTTCTCTGGAACTGAATAAACACCAGGATTTTCTTGTTTTCCCTCAAGTTTTCATATTTACCTGCAAGCAGCAATTTCGGAAGAAGAAAATGGGACCATTTTGCTCCTTCTAATGAGGTGCTTCATGTCTTCTCCAGCCAGGGACCCACTGTCCAATTTCCTAGAGATGCACAGAAGAATGAATCTCACATTAAATTAGAATTTTCAGTGGTGTTACATCTCGCCTGCTTCATTATCAAGTAGCACTCTTGTCATATAAGAGAGTGCTGAGAAACCTCCTAAAAGTGCATGCAAAGGGATGAACCCACCACAAATTCTCTTACAAACCTCCCCTTCTAGTAAAGGGGAAGTAGAGCTGCTGTAAAATGAATATTGCAGTAGTTCAATGAAACACTGATGCAAGAGTAACTATAGAAACTGTAGCTCCAGACATGAGTGTTCAACATACTAATGTGCCCTGCTTCAAACTAATGTGAAAAATGTGATCTCTTACTAATTCCGGCTTTCTGGTTTAAAAATACAAAATCTGTTCCAATTGGAGCAATGCTCTGAAAGTTGAGGAAATCACAGATGAAGCCTTGCACCTCAGCAGGGCAAAGAACTGAAAATCCTGAGCTACCCGAGCCTCCGTGGCATTGCAGGTAAAATCTGCCCTGTAGTTCATAGAATCATGGAACCATGGAATGGTTGGGATTGGGAGGGACCTCAAAGATCTTCTCATTCCACCTCCTGCCATGGCAGGGACACCTTCCACTGTCCAGGCTGCTCCAAGCCCCGTCCAGCCTGGCCTTGGACACTGCCAGGGATGGGGCAGCCACAGCTTCTCTCTGCCAATTCCAACTGCACACTTATCACCTAAACAGCAGCAATGAAAGCATCTTCAATAGAAAAAGGAAAGTACTTGTTGTTCCTCCATGCCTTCATTCCTAAGGAGGGATTGGCAGAGGATTTGTCTTGTGAGATGTAGATGCTTACTTTTGTTTTACACTGTGAGGAAAAAAAAGTTAGTAGGGTTGAACTTGATGCACCAAAAAAAGGATGGATTTTTGCTTTTTTAACATTGAGGGCTGTCCATCTGACTTCTCAAAAACTTCCTGCTCCCTATGCTTCTCCTGAGAGACAGCTCAAGCTGCTGAGGAAACCCAGTCAGAGGCCTTCTGAGGTGTGGTTCATGTTTCTTTAACAATATAATAAAACCTTATTTTAATCTTTCTTTTATCAGTTTTCTTTTTTAAATGTGGTAATTCCCAATTCCCCACCAGCAATCTGGGAAGATTGTGCAATCCTTTTAACACTTCACTTGGATCTGCTCTAGGAATATTCCCTCATTAAGACACTGCAGTGTCTTTCATTTTCTCTGTGCTGGGAGCTGGGCCCTCAGCAGTGTGTTACCTCCATCTGCATAAATCAGATAACCAGGCGGGAAATTGATGAAGGCCCAATTTATCAGTGTTTTTCGGGGATCTCACACTTTGTAGGTCAGTGCACTTGTGAGAGTTCCTGGCACCTTATCTGCTTCTTGTCTCACTCTAAATCTTACGATGCTCTTCTCTTGGAGATAAGGCTCCTCTCATTTTTCCATGGCTCTATTATTTTGCTGTCCTGGAGCTCCCAGCAGCTCCACGTGGGGAAGGCCCGGTTGGGTTTTAGATTCTTTATGAAATCTAACATTTGCTGGAGAACATCTGCTCCTCCCTGAGCTCCGCTGGGACACTGCTCCAGCTCTGTGGGCTCGGGGGGCTGCTCAGGGCAGACCGAGAGCTGCTGAACCTCTGCCTCCGGCCTCAGACATCTAAAAGCTGTGGGGAGAACCAGAAATATCCGTGGGCTGCTCTCCTGGGTGGGCGCAGGGGCTGTGGGTGCAGCTGCCGGGGCATCGCCTCCCTCCGGAGCATCCCGCATCCCCGGGAGCACAAGCCGGAGAGCTGGAGGGGAAAAAACGGAGGGGCCCTACTCGTGTTCTGCTAATCTAATTAGGCAAAAGAACATCATTAATACTCCGCGTGTCTAATTGATTAACATTCCTCGCTCAGCGCGAGGCTGCTCTCATTAGCGGAGTTTCGGAGCCGCGAATGCCTCTTCGCCCCAAGCTGCAAATGTGTTTTCTCGAAGGCAGCATCTCCTCCCGGCCTCCGTGAGGCACTTTGCATTTTTACAGCGCTCTTAGTGATGAGGGGAAAGGGAGGAGGTGGGGGAAAACCCCCGAGGACGGAGCAGCAGAGGGTTTTGCACAATGAAGGTTTGTTATCTTTTCTGCCTCGTTAACAGTGAAAGGAAAGATTCTTTTTTTTTTTTTCAATCTTACAACAGTAACATCATTTTTTTTCCTATCCCAAAACATGACAACAAGGTTTTACGTTCTGCATAGGATAAAAAAAAAATATTAACTGGGGCTTCAGCAGGCTGAAAACCTGGAACTGTACAACTTGTTTCCATTGGAACGAAATAGACCTCTAAATTTTCATTTTGCAGGTCTTCTTTCTTTTTTTTTCCCTTTCTTTTTTCCTTTCAGTTTCATAAATAGCTGTATATTTTTGCTCAGGAATTTTCAGTTCCTAAAAGGATAAATGTGAGATGATTTATGTCTCTTGCCAGATACATACTGACCAGAGGGATTTCCCAGGCTCCAGCAGCTGATCTGGGTGGAGGAGCAGAATTAAATTTAGACCATCAAATCATTCCTTTTGCAAGCAACTAAATGCAAATTCTGGTCATATTTTCCCTTTTTCTTATCCTACCAGAGGGATAAAAGAAGTTATAAAAATATTAAGAGCTGCAGACTTTTTTAGGCAACTTACCAAGAGGCTTTTTTTCCAGACAGCTTTGCTCTGTTTCCCAGTTGTTTGTTTGGTTTTTTTCTCAGTTGTATCTACATGGCCCAATTTTCTCCAGCAGCAGCAATCAGTCTACAAGTTACACATGGTCCATCTGAGCCCATCCAGGGCAAATAAAAGCCCAGGGTGAGGCCGGAGCTACAAAACCTCCCTGAATGTGGCGTGGACCAGCTTCTGCATTCCCTGTCCGTGTTTGGTCTCATTGCCCAGAGTGGTGACAAATCCCCTGTGAATCTGGGTCACACCAGGACAGTGACAAAGGAGCGGCACAGGCTGTGTGTGCTGTGGCTTCTGCTCAAGGACAGCCCCTCTCCAGCTGGGAAAAATGGGTTTATTCTTCAGGAATGCACATTAAACAAAAAATTGCAAAGCAAATTAATGCAACCAATTGAGTTTCATGCTCACTTCCTATAGAGTCATTGAGGAATTTTATTTCTGTTTGTTTCAGGGGAGCAAAAGGCACTTCCAAGAAGCAAATAATTGTATTTACAGAATTATTTTTGTGTTCAAGGGCTCCTGAGGGGAAGCAGTGGGAATGAGTTGTGATCTGACTCACAGATGAACCGCTCAATGGACCCACTTCCCAGACTGCTGCTGCTAATTTAGGTTGGCATTTGTTTATTAGTTTCCTTTCATGTTGCTCATTTCCTCTCCAACGCCCGCCTGGCATCGCCCACACTTCTCATTTCAGCAGGACAAAGCATCCAAAGGCTCAAGACGTTAAGGGAAGATCCCATCACAAATGCTGCCCCGTGCCAGGAGGCAGCTGCAGGTTCTTAAGGTTTATTCTTGTATTTTTTCTAGCTTCCCATTTCCAAAGTGACACAGCTCAGGGAACCCAGGGAAAGTTTTCCTACCTGGATAAGGAGTCCTGTTAGTGCAGCAGGAGATGGGACAGAGGGGCAGCAGCTCTGGGAGGTGATTTATTAACCCTCCTCCGCCAAACAGCCGCCCTGGGGGGCTCTGCCATCCACATCCCCTCCTGCCACCTCTCCATAGCCACAATGCAAGGAAGTGATCCCACATTTACTAAAATAAACTAATTTTATGTCTCTAGCTCAGGAAAAAGCACTCATCCTTTACCTGGAGTCCAGTTCTTTTAAAACAGATATTTTTGCATGTTTTCAGGCTAAAATAGGGCTGCTGAGGATTTGGGGGGGTTTACCCACATCTACGCCAGATTAGGTTTTGAAAGAAATAACATCTTAGCTTATTCCAGCCAGGATCACAGCAAATCCTCTACCTCTTGAGAGCTTTAGTTACCAGATTTCATAGAATTCTTATACAAATCCTGTCAGTAGATTAAAGGCAGATCTGAGCATTTTATACCCTGCAGGGCCAGAGCCCTTGAGTTCCCCAAAATAGGGGACAACCCTCCCCAGGCACCCTGCAAAGGCTAAAAGCTTTCACGCTCATCTCCTCAAAATCCCTGAACAAAATAAGGCAGAGAGGAGGCTTTCATCATCCCCTGGAGTGTCTCAACATCAGGAATCATTGCTGTGGCACTGTGATTTTCTGTCTGCTCCATTAAGCCAGCCTTGGGGACCGTGGTCCCCGCGAGGCCGTGGCCTCCCAAAGGCCACATCTTGCAGCTCTTCTGGGGATGCCTCAGCTGCCACGGGGGCTCCCAAAGCAGCACAGGACGTGTGCTCAGGCACCCGAATCCTTCCTCAAATGTCAGCCTCCTTCGGAAGTTCCACACCGCAAAAATTCACCTCACTTTCCCTCTGGCATTAGGTTACTTCGTGTGTTGCAGGAGCCGTGAGCGGGAATATGCACACACAGGGCTGGAGGAAGAAAGAAACACTTTAAATGAAAGATCAGGTTATGAATAAAAGATAAAGGAAATGTGATTACTGCAGAAACCAACTGAGAGCAGGCAAGTGCTGAGGTGGATTAAGGAGGAAGCGCTCACTGAGCGTTGCCGCATTTGCTTCCATAATATTCTGTTTATAGCGATAAAATCAAAAACAATATGTCGTCTGAAAAGAGCAACATTTAACCTCCCCCGTGCCAAGTGCTTTGATTTAGGCTTCGCTTGATGTGGCAGACGTAATTAAAACTCCTAAACAGCTGCGGAAATAGTGGAAATCCATCCTTCCCTACCTGCAGCCGGTTGAAGGGCGTCACTGGCAGCAGGCGGCTAAGAAGGCACCAGGGAGAGATCATTCCTGGTAACCTTTTGTCTGACAAGTGTAATGTTAGGGGCTTCCCTTCCCTCTCCCAGCTCCCCAGCACTCCCCACCTCACTGCCTGGAGCTTTTTCCCTTCTCTCACACACCGGCAAGGAGTGAGACTGCGCAGCCGTGGGTGTCTGGGGGGAAATTCACCCCGTGCAGCCTCCTGACAATACACAGAGTCCAGAGCTGCGTCCTTCTGCTGTCCTGCTGCCTAATTAGGTTTTACGTACCTGGGTAACGACATTAAACAGACCCAGACTGGAAAGTATCTTGGACGAGACAAAAAAAAGTTAAATTTTGAACTCAATATAACATGATGACCATGGTAGATTAGCTTAAAACTCTGTACCAGACCCACGTGCTGCTAAACCTTGACAGGTTCAGTTTTGAATTCAGGTAAGATCATGCAAACTTTGGTGCAAGCACATAATTTTAGGAGCTTTAGGTCTGAGTTAAAACCCAAGGAGGGGTTGATCTTACATCTTCCTGCTCAGCGCCTGAGCAATCCAGGTGACTTCAACCCCTGCAGGGTCTTGGTGCTCAGCCCCACCTCTGACCTGCTCCTAAAATGAAATTTCTGCACAAACCTGTCCAGAACTAAGAAGTTTTACTTGATATCTTAGAAAATCACTCGAGGGAGACAGAGTTAACACAAATCATACCTCCCAGCCAGCAGTACATGTTTGGAAAATAGGCTTCATTTCACTAACTCAGGTTTTTTTAAGCACTATCCCTGCTGGAGAAGATGGCATAGCAAAAACACATGGTGGAACCAGGAACCGAGAGAGAAATGTTCTTATCTCATCCTTACTCATTTATACCCTTAAGTTCTTATTTATCCCATATCCACCAGCTGCTTTTCTCCTAATTAATCCCCTTCGGAGGGTAAACCTTCCTCTCACTGCCTTCCCCACACACAGGCCCTTCACGGGTGCTCTGAACTCTAAGCTGCAATTAGATTGTGGTCCACAAAGGCTAAATAAACAAAGAATCACCTTCGGGGCATCCTGTAGGGAACAGAGGAGACTCCCCAAATCCCGCGTGTTTTCTCCTCCTGCCTGGGACAGCATCTTGCCAGGTCACAATGGCATTTGTCTCCACACCTGGTCCTGAAAAGGTTTTTTGTGTGCTGTGCTCCCAGCTGCTAATTTGGGTAATAGCATCACTGTAATTAGAAGGGGGGAAAAAAAAACACGGAAAGAAAAGAAGTCCTGGGGTGTGTAGGGAAAACAATGAGGTTTGTTTGAGATTCCTCATTGCCTTCTTGATCTCCTCAGTAGTTGCAGTAAATACACACATGTACATAAATTCGCACAGTCTAGCTTTTTCCACAGCCTACTCTCCACAGACAGAATGTAAAAACCATCATCATTTGATACTATAAAACCACTTGACATTTTTCATCGTGAATATCAAGATTGTTTTCTTGCCGCTGCAAATCCCAGCGGATGCGTTATGCCCCGTTATCTCAGCTCAGCATATTTCACAGGGGGACATGTTATAAGAGTGGCAAGATTGACAAAAATAAAAATTCACTTGAATGTAGAAGGCAAATCTATTTCTTGTTTGGCAGGCTCTGGCAACTGGTGCTTAAACAGCTCCTCATGCATTTCGGATGCGCTCACAGCACTTGGGCAGAGAAATCACTGCCTCCCCGTCTGGAGGAGAGACAGGCACTTTGCACCACCCGTCTGATTGTGGATCATCAGAGCTAAAGCTGCACAAAAGCTGCTGCTTAAGAGCATTTCAGCCTGGGGGATTCAGAGCCACCTTTGTAAAACATTCTACGCAGTTTGTATTGAAGTGAATTGGTTTAAGCATCACCCCTTCCCCGGCCAGAGCAGAGCGAGGGGTGGTGGAGTTCCTGCTGCCTCAAATAAGCAAAGCAAATGGACATATTTCACCACTTCTGGGTGCAAATTCCCTCTGTTAGGAATGGGGGCTGGGACAGCTGCAACCTGTTGCGGGACTCAAAAATATTTTAAAATATCTTATCCAGTACTTCATTCTGGTGGAGGCTTGCCTTCAGTGGAAAATAAAAACCTATCAAGAGCTGGATAAGAAGAAAGAGCTGGTGGGACAGGCTGAATGCTTCTAGGGAGGTTAGTGGGACTTTGGTTTTGTATTCTCCCTGGACACTTCACCAGCCGACTCATCTCTGGAGCTGGCCATGATGCCCGGAGATGTGGGAGCAAAGCTGAGGTCCCAATCCATGGCCTGACGTAGCTGGGAGCCAGCTGTGGGTGGCACCAGGGTGTCAGCTACAGACACTCACCAACTGTTATCCAGATTTATGGAAAATGGGCAGGAGACCTGCCTGGCTCCCCCGGGTCTGGTGAGCAACAATCCCACCGCTGAGTGAATGGCAGGAACAGAGTGTGCCTCATTAGAAGAGCTCCTCATAAGTTATTCATTGTTATTTAGACTCAATACCAGACAGCAAAATTTAATCAGCCAGCATTGTGAAATAGCAGTGAGGGAAAACTGGCGAGCAGCTTCACATTTTCAGAGGCATTATGAAATGGTCCCTGTGGCTTTAGCTACTCATTTTGCCATGTTTGTTAGCAGTCCTGCTCTTCCTGTGTTATTCCTGCCAAGCAGGGGCCGTCGGTTTCACTCCTCTCCTCCGTCCCCCCATGGCAGCTGGGAAGGGTCCTTGCTCCCCTGCTGTGACATGTCTTGGGGGGGAGACCTTGTGGTTGGTGGCACATGGGCAGGAGAAGAGGAACAGAGGGGTTTTGGTGAAGGATGGCACACTGACTGCACTCTGTTCACACTCAAAGCCAGCTCACCTGGTCCTTGAACATTTAAACGGAGAACGGCTTTCAAAGTGACCTGCCCCAAAAATACACTTACATGGATAGTATAACCAGTCTTCCCTCTTTGAGATCATGCCAGTTCAAGCCAGCACCAGAACCTGACTGCCATGGAGAAAACATAGCTTTCCTTTTCTTCTATCTTTATCTATTTGCTTTTCAAGTCTGTAAACCTGTTCTCAAGGCTTCATTCTCTTGGCAACAACATTGTACTAAGATCCCCATTCACAGCTCCTCAGGTTTTTCCTTTCCCACAGTTCTGCACTCCTGGGGGAGCCAGGGAGTCCTTTAAGCTGAAATGCTGATTAATAACCATCATTGCAAAGAGATGCTAAATTTGCCAGTTGTGTCCTGATGGCTTATTTGGTTTGTGAGAAGAGCAGAAAGGACCACTGGGTTCTTCTCACTGGAGTTTGAAAGGTGACCTTTTAATGAAAGTTAGAGGCACGAAAGAGGATTACTCTGTCTGCAGTGCCAGCCCCGAAGGGTGAACACAGCCAATGAACAGGCAGGGGGATCAGCACAAGATCTCTGCTGAGCTGGGGCACAGAGGGAGGCAGACACCCCAGCCGCCCCCAAAGAAAGGCTTGGCAGCCACACCTTGCCTGCTGCAATCCTCACTTGAAAAAAACTAGGAGAAATCAGAATAAACTCAGCTTCTGCATTTTCCCTGGAGCTCACAGGGGTTGCAATTGCTTTGTGGGAAAGATTGTCTTGTGTTCAGCACAAGTGAGGCCCTGACAACCATGTTTGAGTTTCCCATGCTGTTAATAACAATGCACAGCATTACTCCTACTTCCAGGGCTCATTGAATCTCCACCAAGAAGGAAAGGGAAAACATTCCAGTAATTGCTATCACTGGCTTGTGGCTATTTACGGCACCTTGAGGGGCAGCATGCCCTGTCAGAGAGCCTTGCAATCCTTTACCTGAGTCCTCTCCTCAGATAAAATTGGAGATGCTCCCTTCTCATTTCCCTGACGTCCTTGGCAGGCAGAAAGCCGTATGCTTTTTAATACCTGTTGGTGACAGAATTTCCAAGTGCCCCAGAAGTCCGATATTTTTTGTGTGCCTTTTTAAAATGGAGGGACACAGTAATTAATTAATTCCAGAACCCAGGAGAAGCTCCTTGCTTCCCAGCTACACAGTCTCAGGGCCGGTTCCCAGTATCCATGTCAAACCACGCTGCATCTCTGTGAGACAAGGAAAAAGAGGGTAGCAAATCCCCCTGAGCCTGAAAGGCTGATGCATTAGCTTATTGCCTCCCCTACCCTCGCTAACACCATAATCTGATGGAATTAGGAGAGATGGCCCAAAAACCAGGAGAGTGGAACGATTCCCTCCAGAGCCATAGGTACCCGTGAACCGCTACGGCACATCTCCGCCTTTGCCGGGCATCTCGTGTGAGAAGGGAGGCAGCAGTTATCCCAGCAGATGTGGAGGAGCAGAGCCATATGTCTGAGTGGTTTATGGCTCCCGGGGGGGCTGCTGCAATCACTGTCCTGTGGACAGCAGCCCTTGTTGGCAGAGATAACACAGAGGCTGAGGCAGAGTGTGTCTTGTCAGGAGATGGTTCCACAGATGTACCAAAAGGGGTGTTTGAGGGCTCTGTGAGTGCCTGGAAGAGGTGACAGGGTTTTCTCACTGGCTTGGCCCATCTTCCCTTCTCCTATCAGCACTTGGAGGGGCTCCATCCTGCAGCTTCATCTGCTTGGCTTCCTTCAGCACTGCCTGTTCACAGCCAGCCTTCTGCTCTGCTTGCTGCTAATGAAGTAATCCAGCGTCTCTGCCAGCCACCTGGTGCCTTTGTTAAACGGCGAGGGAGCGGCAAACTGTTCTCATCTCCTTTCTAAGCTGACAACTTTTCTCATGTGTAGAGTCATAAATATGTAGGAAATTCAGCGGCCACATCAAATGCCTGATCCTAACTTAAACCTGACTCCCAAAGAAAGACACGTCTGCTCAAGAAATCACTTGGCCTGGACTTTGACTGTTGTGCAGTGCCTGCTCTCTCCCATGACCTTTGCTGTGTCCCCTCTTGAGTTCTCACTAAATGAATAAATTCATACCTGTTAGTGCAGATTGGGTAGGGAACCCTGTTCCAAATGGAGGGAAGATTTTGTGAATATTTAATCAAATGGAAGAACAATGAAAAGTCCCAAGGCATGCACGGTTTCCAGCAGGAGGTGATGGAAAGCAGGTGTGAGAGGCTCTGCTGGCGGCTGCCTTTGGCTTGGCACAGGGATTGCACGATGGGCCAGGTGCAGTGCAATGGTCTGGTGGGGAAATAAGTGGTGGAGAACAGAGCTGGACCACTCCATCCATCAGGATTTGGAGGCAATATTATGTACTACGAGTCTCATTCATTCTCATGTTGGTCCTCCACATATCTTGTGTTATTCATGGCTTGAAGCTATAATTATTTGGCTGAGGAAAAGACTCTGGATGGGTCCTGAGCTTTTTCCCAGCCTACAGGTAATGGTGTAACTCCACTGTCTCCACCTGAGTAGGAGGGATATGAATGTGAACAGTGCATTTTGCGTGCTGGAACAACATAAACTGATGGAGTCTTTCAAATGTCACATGATGATGGAAATGGGAAATTATAAAGGTGCTGGGGGAACATTAGATTATATCACATCTACAGGGCCACAGAGCTCTTAAAAGATTACCCCAAGCCATGACAGCACTGACTGTGTTTTGTTATTCATTGACTTTGGGGGAAAATATTTTGCCTAAAAACCTGCAGGATCTCTTGAAACAGGACTTTCATTAAGACACAGTGGAGTTCCAGCATTATCAGATCTTTCCATTTCCTTTTTTCAGGAGATTCTTCAGAGTCTAAGATGGTATTTGTAGGTTTTGCTGGAAGTTGGGAATTAATAAATAAAATCAAAGAAACCAAAAGGAAATTAGTTATTAACTGCATTACACACCCAGGCTAGCCCTTTGTACCAGAAGTTTAAGGAAAGTGGGGTAGTATGGATTAATTAGACTTGATCTTCTGGTTGCCAAAGAAATATAAATTTGCCATGGCATGAATTTGCCACGCTTTTTTTTCTTAGTTTTTATTTTCATTTGCCTGTAACAGAGTTTTAAATACTGATTCCAAATGTAATATGCTTCCAAAGCAGCATTAGTGCTGAGTCTAAACCAAACATTATCTGATTAAATCTTGACCCAGATGAGTTTGTCTACTTTCTGTGCTTCTAAATACATATTTACCATATGTTGCCTCATATGCTGCTTTTGTTTTTTACTGATTCTTGGGTCCAAATGCTGTAATAATCATATGTTCCTTTTAGTCGTGAGTCAAACAAAGTTCCAAGTTTGCAACCACATTTGCAAGTCTGAAAATTAAAGAGCATTAACATCCACGGTCAATCAACACCCTGGTCAATCCTGATGCTGTCACATCTTCCCAGCTCCAGAATCAGAGGCCAAAGCCTCAGTGGACTTGGATTTTTCCCTGTGCTGAGGCTGCCCAAGCACACAGCACCTTGCAGCCTCCTCAGGACCCCTTTTACGCTGCGAAGTCCTGTATTGGTTAAATTTATCTAATAAGCGGTCTGTATCTCCAAGCAATCCTTGCTGCCTCAGGGAGGAGGTGATGCCTGCTCCTGCCCTGGGTATCTCCCCCGTGAGGTTTCATCTCTTTCAGCCATAGGAAGGGCAGGGACAGAGCCGAGCAGCTCCTGAGGGCTGGGGTGCACAGGTCAGGAGAGCCCCACGGGCACCCAAGCCTCTCCAGCTGGGCAGTCCCAACATCACAAATCTTTTAGCAGCTGCTGAGCCTCCAGCCCCGGGTCACACTTGAACTGTCAAATGAATCGACACAGAAATGTGTCAGATTGGAGTGAGGGCTTTGGTTGGTGCTGGCTGGTCCCTGGCTCCTCTTCTCCAGCATCCTGCAAGGAAAATGTGTTTTGTCTGCTGGGGAGGGCTGTGTTCTCCCACCTCTGCTTCAGCACAGGTTATAACCCCCTGCACACTCCCAGGCAGCTTCTCTTTTTTGTTCAAATTTCCAGAGCAATCATGAGGAGGCTGCATGGATCCCATTTCTAGTCTGCGGCTTAAAAATATCTTGCTTTTTGGGCTGAGCACAAGGCTTACTAAGCTGCATATTTATACAGAGTATTCAGACTTCTTCATCGACTTGAATCAAATTTGACAGTGCCTACAAAATCTCTGAGTATCTGGAAAATCTAAATCTTTTTTAATGTGTTTAAGTATTTGCACTGTTGAAATGAAAGTGAACATAAATGCTGGTTTAATATTTATCCCCGTTTGTCTGTGGATTTTATTTTCAGGTTTCTGTGACAGTAACATAAATGTAAGTTATTGCTGATACATATTCACACTTAATTTCTGTCTCCCAAACCTCTTTGTACTCGTGCTACTTATTCTTGCTTGAGCTCTCCCTTTTTTTACCTGTTTCCTAGCAAATTATAGTTAGAGGTGAAGCCTTTTCTAGTTCAAGCCAATTTCTAGAATTATTCAAGCATTTAATTTAAGGAAAAATGTGCAATTATAGCAAAGTACTTTGGAAAATTTTAATCCTTAACTGAGAAGCTGCCTTAGTGTTTCTGGGACGCACATCCCCTCATCACAGGCTGAACTGGGAGCCCACCGCAAAACCCATGAGCCAACATTCTCCAGCTTCAGCCCTGTGGTTGTGTTGTAGCAGACTCAACATTGATTTTGGCTGCTGCAAAGCTGGTCCCATTAAACACACCTACGAGAGAGCCTCCCAAGGGAGTGGGTTTCTGTCTGAATAGCAGAAGTTGCTGTGTTTAATTTAAACATTTAACATCGAACATCGTCTCATCCCACGCTCAGAATTGATTATAAACCTCGGGATTTACGTCTTCTTTCTGTGAAGGAGAACCCTCAGTGGGCAGAAAGGGGGAAGAAAAGTGAAGGCTGCTGCTCCCCTTGTGGGCTGAAATCCACATCTGCTGGCCAAACCTCATTATGTCTAATACTTACACACATTCTGCATCCCATCCATAATCTGCCTTATTGCACTGCAGGTGCTCAGCCTGGCTCCAGGAGGGGCAGCTCTGAGCGGTAATTGCAGGTTTCCTGCAGGTTTATTGCAACCTGCGCTTCTAACCCTCTATCTTAATTTATTCCAAAACTAAAGCATTTCTCTGGATGTCATCACAAAAATTTGTTTTCGTTCATCTGTTCCAGGTTAGAAATTACACCCATGAATGGGGTTTGCTGTTGGAGTAATGGAAAAACCACTTAATGTCATTTTAGCCATATCAGACTAAAACTCACTGTCATGACACCCTGGAGAACAAATCCATGCCTGAGCTGCAGGAACTAGGGGCTTTTAAGGGAGGTTTGTTTAAGATGTTTGCTCAGTGCCAAAACCAGGCATGAGGATTTGCTGCTATTTTATAGGTTGGCAAAAAAATCTACATAAACACAAGTTGTAATAATTAGGTTGAGACAGTAAGACACAAGAGCACTGAGTTAGAGGAAGGGAGTGGATTTTGGCCTTGTTGTTTCTCCACTCCTGTTGATTTAGATGGTGGCATGGAATCATGGAATCATTAAGGCTGGAAAAAACCTCCAGGATTGTCAAGGCCAATCTTAATGGAAATACAAAAACACATTGGTGGTGATATCTGAACCCAGGCTGTTATTTAGCTCCCAGTCAGCTGGGACGTGGCAAAAATCAGAAACTCCTGAATTCTGGCGCAGGCCTGGGCAGTCAGAAAGGCAGGATCGGGCTCAGGTGTGGAGCTCTGCCACTGATTCCAGATTCTGGGCAGAAAAGGAGCTCACTGAAGCTGTGTCTCCATCCTCTCTCCACAAACTGGCAACATTCAAACCTAATTTTCTTGTAATGATTCTCATCTAATGTTTTTTCAGAAACAACAGCAAAACATGTGATTTCATGAAGAGGAAATCGAAGATGCTCGCAGGGAGCGCCTGTTATTATCTTCACATTTTGGGCTCTGTCTGTGTGATCAAATAAAGCGATGGGAATGCTGATGATTATTGTTGTCACTTGCAGCTCCTCTCCAGCACAACGTGCCCATGATCAATACCAGTGTTCCTGGACAGCCACGTCCCTGCTGAGCCCAGGCCAGCCCACCCCCCGGGACAGCAGGACAAGGGGCTGCAGCAGGCCTGGATCTGCCCCTGCTTCCTCCTCCTGAGCAAACACAGCAGAGCAGAGAGCCTGCTGATTGCTGTGCTTTGATGTTGCGTTGCTGTGTGTTGAGCCTAGCAGAGAATGGGGGACAGGAGCGCTGTGTGCACCAGACACTGGAGGAACCCTCATTTTGGGGAGAAGGTGCTGCTGATCCAGCTGGAGGTGGCTGAAGCAAGGGCACTTCTGCTCGTGGGGAAACCTTCATAAACCAGAACCACGACTTCAGATCCCCCTGCACGTCCTGGATAGTGAACTTGTGGTGACATTTATTTGTTCCCATCTTTATCAGTTCCCTGGAGCCAGCAGGGCCATTCCCTGTGGCTCTCTGGTGTGTGAGCAGTTGAAGCCCCAACTGGAGCTGAGCAGGGCATCTCCCTAGCAGGCAGGAGAGGAAGAAAAGGATTGTCTCCATGAAAGAACTGTCTCCTGGAGGAGTTATAATAGAAGCTATCACCTGGTGAGGCTGGTGGGAAGGTGGGCAGAGCCCTGTCAGTGAAGAGTGATTCACTAGATAACTGTTTTACAGGAGAACTTGCAGCACTAATCACAACTTCTCAGTTGCTAATGGCTGAGAAGAGTTAAATGAAGAGTAAAAATAGCTTCATGTCTTCTGAGTCCTCCACGAGCATGGCACTTGTGAGGAAGTCTGCAATTAGGCAAACTGAGAATCTATAGAGAAATGGATTTGACTTATCTCCTTGACTTTTAGCACCTGAAGAAGAAATTCAGCCTGTCAGGAACTGAACGTGAGACTATTGCACCTCTCCTGGATCAGGAGCATCCCCTTCCCCCAAATCCTCTGTGATTAGGTTCAAAAGCCAAACAGGATCAGGAGTCACCCCTCGAGCAAAAGAACCCACTTGGGCTCCCTGTCTCCAGCTCTCCTCTCCCTTTCTTTGAGGCTGGAGCCAGCCAAAGGGCTGTGAGCTGCCAGCAGAGCGATGTGCTCAATGCCCTGGGTCAGCTCCCGTCAGGGGCTGCAGGAGGGAGGGGACCAGCTGCGACAAGACCCTGCAGTTGGGTTTGCTGTGGGTTGGTTGGGTGGTGAGGGTGAGATTGTCAGATTTTCTGTCTTTATTGGCTGTCAAAATCTGCTCTAAACCAGTTTCGCTTAAATTTGCAAAATTGCTTCTTCACATCATCCCTTTTGCATCTCGAAGCAAGTGTACATTTGATCAAAACCTTTTTTTTTATACTTCGTGCTCAGCCTGTGACATGTCACGCAGCTAATTCAATACCTACACATGCCCTTTTATTCCAATAAAAGATGAACAGATAAAGTGATCTCCTCATTTTACAACACAAGATGGATTTTATTTCTTGCAAGTTTGCCCTTTCTTAAGCATATCTCAGATCTCTTTATATGGCAGACTATCAATTTCTTCTTCTAGCTGGCACATTAGGCTCATAATAAAATGTGTTTGCATACTTATCAAGGAAAGCAGAGAGTCTCACAGAGGGCAGGGGTATATTTCTGAGCTCCTTGGAGGGGCTTCTGGGAAGTGAAGATCTCTGTTAAGGTACTGATACAAGCAGGTGGGAACTACACATCTTCCCAATGCCTCCAAAGCTTAGCCCTCACAAAGATAAATTTAGGACTTGCTGCTTGCCCACCTCATTTGCCAGTGGTTTCAGAGGCTCATCAGTGCTGTTTATTTGTTATTCTCCCACTTATGATCCACTGAGGTGTCTCAGGTGCTTCTGTTTCTCCAGGGAGACACCCAAATGAGACATCCCTTGAGACAAGCTTGTTTGGGGACAACAGGTGAAGAGCTCCCCAAAGGCTTTAAAAATAACTAAAAATCTTTAAAAATAACTCACGGTATTTATGGTCAAA